>VDFB02091405.1:0-10872 GCA_007258455.2 Sequoia sempervirens | reverse complement strand
AATCCTCATAATAAGCCCACATAACTCTATTGGCCTTACCCTTAGGCCGCAAAGGACAATCATGGTTAGCGTCGTAGGGACCCTTGCAGTAGAAGCAAAGCTTCTTCCTGCGCAAATCATTAAGAGTCTCACGATCCAAGGGTGCTGCTGATTTTCCCTTTGAATCACTCTTAAAATCAGATTTCTCCTTATTTTTATTGAATCCCTTGTTGTCCTTGAATGAAGAAGTATTCCTGGAATTGAACTTGCTAGATGGAGCTGCAAGTTCCATGCTGCGTGCCTTCATCGCTTCCTGTAGTGAGAGAGGATCAAATGCTTTGATCCATCCTCTCATTGGCTCCAACAATCCCTCCACGAAGAGTACAACTAAACGCCTCTCTGATATGTTAGGAACCATCACAGATAACCGCTGGAAGTCTCCTATGTAAGCCTCCAAGCTACCAACCTGTCTCAACTGGGCCAAATCTCTGAAGTAAGTCTCAGGATCCTTCTTGTCAAACCGTTCCACCAATCTGTCCACGAACTCCTGGTAAGTGGTGATACGGTCATGTTGAAGTGTCACCATCCCATGATGCCACCAGTCATAAGCTGCCCCCTCAAGATGCAAAGTAGCATATCTAATAGCATCCTCCTCAGCCATGGGACGCAATGCAAGGAAAGTATCCAGCTTACTGATCCAAGTTTGTGCTATAACCTTACCGCTGCCGTCAAACATAGCTAAGGTGAGCTTGTTTGTGGCGTGCTTCAAGTCACTATTCTGATGTCTAGGCCTCTTATCCTGCCTGTTCCTGTAATGCTCTCTCCTCTGTGTAAGAAACGTGTCAAAAGTAATTCTCTCTCTGACCTCTGGGGTCAATAACTCCCACTCATCGTTCGCTGCCATAAGAATATCAACGAACACCTCCTCAAGCTCCTCATCTGCCATAGCCCCATCAGGCTCCTACCTCACAAAAGTAGGGCGAGTAGGCCTATCTGTTGTCCGTGAAACAGTCCTGGGTATCCTCCGTGAACTTGCATCACTCCTGTCCTCGTCACAACGAGGTGACGGTCTCCTAGGTGAACCTATCCTCTGTATCACCGTGGTCAACTGCTGTAATACATCAGCTACCTGCTGCTGACCTGTCCGTAAATCTCTAAGAGTCTGTCTGACCTCTGCATCATCATCACAAGGATCTCGAGGAACTTCTGTTCTGTCAGCCATGGTACCTGGCTGCCTGTTCAATTCTCGTTCCCTGTCAAACAAAGCTCTCTTGCGAGTGTAATATCTGTGAGGCCCAACCTCATGTGGCTGCATATGAATCCCAAACCCTCAGGATGGCAGGAAACCGCTTTGATACCACTGTAGAAATTCGTTTTCTCACGATTTCGGAACTGATTGTTTTTGCTCATTTTTCTTCTTGTTTTGATTTTTTTGTGGTTTTTGCATATAAAGATAATAGTGCGATTTTGAAAGGAAATACTTCTAAAATCTTAAATAAATACAGGAAAGTAAAACTGAAGCAGATGGACTCCTGAATCGATAGCATATAAGTTTATTATTCTTTCTCGATGCTTACAATGATGAAACCCTAACATGCAGACAAAAAGGCAAAGCCAGTTGTAATAATTAAAAACCTGATTTCTGATTTGCAGCCGCCCCAAAAAGGTGAAGATTTAATACGGTCAACCTCAGAAGACATTTCTCTAGCCTTGAAAACTGTGCAGACTGACCTAGAGTGCAAGGCGTCCCATCTAGTGAAGAGAAAAGACAATAAAGCAAGGCGTCCAAGCTTACAGGAGAAGTACGGCCCTAAACCAGCAATGCATAAATCCGTACCACCTTGGGAAATGTGCCAGATGTGTATCAAACCCAGCCGCTCAAGAAAATCACTATCTCTGGACAATTATTGAATCAAATCCTGAATAATAACTACACAATGAACTCTGTAATAACTTTTGAATGAAGTTATTCAACTGCAAGCAATAAATCAGTTGATATTCCACAGCCTCTGAACTGCAAACACTGAAGATGGCTCATTCTCCAATGCAGAAGACAACTGAAACCCTTGGCTTCGTTCTCTGAAGAAGAAATTGGCTAAAATCGATTTTCATAACATAATGAATGAAGTTTTCTCAAAGAAAACTTATATCTTCTCCGTTGGGTCAATTTCCTTCAAAAAAGCATCATTTAAATAAAACTTGAATTTCACTTTTAATCTTTCAATAGTTTGGATGCCCTTTTAATTATAATCATTAATTAAAAAGTGGCCCCTTCTTCATGATGGTCGACCCCCTTCAAAAATTCACTTAAGTTATAATATTAAATTCTATTATAACTTTATAATATAAGCTTCGATTAATTTAATATTTATTTTATAAATAAATATTTATTTTGGCAAATAAATATTTATTTTATAAATTAATATTTATTTTGGCAAATAAATATTAATATCTCTCTCAATAGAAGGCCAAATGACAAACCGTCTGAAGCCGGATGATAAGTGACTGAATCTGCATATGACCAGACCATACTGCTAAAAATAGCAGGGGTGCTCCGCTGAGTGTCTCCACTTACTAAAAATAGTAAGTCAAGCAAATGATGTCCAAAAGACCCCGAACGAAAGCCAAATTGAATGATTCTGATAATTGAAGCCAAGCCATGCCTCGACAAGACCCTCTATCCACCCTCTCAGCCTACGAGGGCCACATAATAGGCTAATCACAAGAATTGAGAGATGTCAACTGGAAGGGGACATTACAAACACTTCATAATCTTCCATTTGCCAATGAAAAAGTCCATTGAGCAAGCTTGTTTCGTCCTTCAAGCAATGCTGAAGGTCAAGGACTTCATCGTTTGGTTTCATAAATCTTCTTTTTTCTTTCGTCCTTGATCCTCCTTCTGACCTTGAATATGTAGATGCCATCTCTTTGCTTACCACTTGATTCTTGAAGACAAGCACGTACTTCCTCCCATTGTTTTCTATGGAGAGGGTGTTTTGTCTCCAATTATGGTCTACCTTGGTTGCAATCAGCCACCCCCTCTTGAGCAATGTGTCGTATGCTTTTTTTGCAACAGGATGACCACGAAGTTAAGTAGGAACGGTTGGGTCTTGATTGTCACCTTCTATGCCATCAATGTTTTGAATGGTTTGATGCCAAGCTAGTCGGTGCCAACTAATTGGAATGTCAATGGCAGAGGGTTGGCTTTGTCAAAAACTTCCATGTATCTTCGGGTGGTACGTTCACTCTCGATCCTGCATCGACAATAGTGTTTGTCAAGTTCCTCCCCATTTGGATGACAACTGGCTTCTTCCCTATGTTCACAGTCAATTGCATTGGGTTGATGACTTGTTCACCATTGGGTGGCAACACCTCTATCATGTCTTCTCTTCGACCTTCCTATCGTCAACTTTGATTGTCGTTGGCCATGTTTGTAATTGCCACTCTCAATTGTGGCATGGTTTTAAGTAGGTTTGTCACCTTGATTGGTATGGCTATTTGTAGCGCTTGCCGTACTATGTTTTTATAAACTCCGACCACAATGAGGTACTTGTAGTTCCATTGAAGGTTCTTCCTTCTTTTTCCATCACCTATTCTACTTTATCTTTGGCTTCTCGAAGTTGTTCCTTTTCCATATGAGGGTTTGGATAGAATGCATTCTGTGTTTGTGCCTTGGTGATTGCCAAAACTGCCTCGTCTTGCTCCTCTACTTCTAGCATGTTAATGCCTTTTTGCTTCAAGCAATCAGTGTCTTCATGATAACCCGGTCTGCATCATTTGGACAACATTCTTGTTTTGTTTTGATTGCTTTGGCATTCTCTGATGAAATGATCCCATTTGTTGCATTTGTGACATTGGATCATTGGTCTTCCCTTAGTGTCATATTGAATTTTGCTTCTTGGTCCACTGTTGTTGAATCGATTATTATTTCCCTGTCTATTATGGTATCCTCCAGGAGATGTGTCAGTGTTATTGTTTTGTGCTTTTAGGGGTGTGGTCAGAGGGGTTGATTGTTTCCCTTGGGTGAAGAGCACTTGTGTGCTTCTTGTCTTCAAGTTGTACAGGCATTCCTTGATGGAATGTCCCATCACTTGCTAGATGTTGAACAATTTTTTGAGCAGTTTTCTTTGGTGTGACTCTCAACCTTGCACTTGGTGCACCATAATTCCTTGCTTTCCTTTGTACATTCTTTCTTGGCTTTGAGGTCCATCATTATTCTCATCATATCTCTCCGTAAAGCTTGAATTGTCTTTGATTCAGTATCGTCGTTCTCGGTGCTCTCGTTGTTGTTTGTCCTCCTTTTCCCTCGAGAAGATGTCTTGTCTTTACTTTCTAGATCCATCGCTCGATTGTAGACATCAACATACGATGACAGAGGCACCACTTTCATTTTCTTCCTAAGCGAAGGAATCAATCCCTCAATGAACCATCTTTTCTTCAGTCCATCGGCCTGCTGGTTTTCTAATTTCACCAATAATTCCTTGAGCCTACGATTATAGGCTCACTCATTCTCGTACTTTCCTTGTTTGGTATTGTAGGTCTTTGCCACAATTTCATTTTCATCTCTCACGAGTTTGAATTCCTCTTGGAATGCTCTTTTCAATGCATCCCATGTATTTTTGTGTGTTGCTTCCTATTTTGTGTACCGGTCTGTAATGTCCCCTTCTCAAACCTGATCTTTCCAGTGTCCGTTGGCCTTTTCCGGAGACCCGAAGGCTAGTCGGAAGGTAAAATTAGGGTTTCCTATTTTGAAGGATGTCTTTGCTCGGAGTTGGTGGATTCAATACGGATTCTTTTCCGGTTTTCACAGAGCTCTCGCAGTTGGTATGTCTCTTCTTGGCATTCGAGCATCTTAGGAATTTACTTCATTTTAGTAAATTCTATTTCCTCGGCAGCTTTTACAGCTTGGTTCAGCATGGTTGACTTCCTACTCTCTCACTTTTGGTCGGGCTTGGTTTTGCTTCCATTTATGGCTTCGGGGCACAATTGGAGAGATAAGTTGAGCTATTTAATTAAAAGTCACGTTTTAATGTTATATTTTAACGTTGACCCCCTTGGCCTAGTCTATTGACTTCATGTTGTTTTGAAAAGTCGTCTTTTGAGGGTGGCGCCTTCATTAAAGATTATTTTATAATTTATCAAAGTCAAATCAAGCCTTAAGTTTGGACGCATTTATTAAAGTGTTGAATTTATTTAAAAATGTCAAGTTTGAGCTTTGAAGAAAGGGACGCCATCTTTTGAAGGGATTAGGGTTTGACTCTGAAGAGAAGATTAGGGTTTCGAGAAGTCAACAGGAAATTATAAAAGGGAGACTTTGATCCTCAATTGATTATCTTTGGTCTACAGTATTGTTACTCTGCCGGAATGGTATTGGATCGCTTTGAGGAATGAAGGCCTCCTAGCTCGGGCATTGCTTCTTGCTTGCAACACAACAACTAGTGGTGATTTGTTATAGCTTTGTGAGTTTCATTGGGATTTGTGCATTGTAATCAGCATTGTGGCTAATTAGTTTCTGTTTTTGCATATTAGAGGTTTCCAGATATTGCATTGTAGCTACAGCAAATTTGTGTTTTTATTCGTAAATCAGAAAATATCAAAAAGATTGTTCTGGGTATTGCATTTTCCATTCTTTCTAGGCAAGGCGCCCATTTGTGCCAATTTGTAGAATTTTTAGAGAAGCATCTGATTTTTAAATGTAAATCGCCCCTCTTGCTGGGCCGTACCTCCTTGAGCTGCATTGGGTTTTGTGAATTAAATAAATAGGGTCTTTGGTCGCCATATTACTAGAGCCATTATGCAATTCGTCTCATGAGAATTGATGAAGTTTTGAGCAAGTTGTGAGTGGATTTGTGAAGTACAGGGCTGCTGTTCGTGCACAAGGAAATCTGGACTGTCATAAACCAGAATTTGAGGTTAGTCTGTTTAGTGCCTTTTCAGATCTAAGCTTCATTCATTCAGTAAAGGAAACTCTTACATATTGTTGCAGCCTGATTTATAAGTTGATTCACATTTCTAGCAAGATATTATCATTCACATTGTAAACTGGCAGTAGTACTGACAGTAGGGTTATTCTTGCTCATCATAGTTTGTAATGTTCAGCTTTCCGTTCAGTATTTGCTATTGTATTTAACTTACCTCCGCCCTATGGTAGCTACTCTCCCACTCTGGGTCAGAAAGCACATTCTGGGTGTTGAGTACTTTCAGCATTTCAGTTATTTCTTTCAAGCATTGTAATCTGTAATACTCCGCCATATGGTCGCCTCAACTCCATCCTAGATTGGGTAGTACATACTTGGTGTCGAGTTCCTTTTCAGTATTTTGTGTAGAAGATCCTTTGACCATATGCTCGCCATCATCGGCGCCATTCTTGGTTAGAGTTATCGCATAAGCATTTTGATTAAGATCCTCCGACTAATGCTCACACTTTGCCCATACCGATCCCCCGTGTACATTCTCGTTAGAGTTGCTTAAGTAACGCTTTGGTTTACCGCTAACCTTAACGGGTGCTTTGGTTTTGTAATTTGTAATTTGAAAAACGTAAAAAATTTGCCTGGTATATTTCACGGTCTATGGCTATCCTTTGAGAGTTAAGTTAGAAATGCTCTAACTAGTACAATCTATCATCCTCAATATGTGGCACGGATTGTCTCATATGTCTTATAATGTCTTTTATGTAAGGTATTAAATTGTTCTTCTCATGGTCGGTTGGCTATATTCTTTCCTTTCCTTCCTTTTGTTTGAGGTGAACCTTCTTTGTCCAATGGTGATGGTCCATGGTTCTTTGCAGGCTTAGTGTTTTCTCACTTTCCCTTGCCCAAATTTTTACTTGGCAATGAACAATGATCCTTTGGCTTATTGGCAATGTTAGTAGATGTTTCATAGAAGTGGTAAGTGTCGTGCTATTTTTCCTACTCCCTTTGTGTTCTCTGTTGTGAACTCTTGTAAAGACTCGAGATTCACTGTGAATTAAAATTTCTAACTTTTACAACTTTTAACCAAAGTAAACGAGTAAATAACATAGTAATAAAATTTTTCTTTTCTTTTCGAAATAAAGTACAACATATAAATATGATTTCAAAGCTTTTCCCAATTTAAATAACTTTAACTTTTCAAAAGAATAACAGAGTATGAAAGTATAAGAAATACATACACAGCTTTAACAACTTTTGCACAAATAGAAGTAAGACGGTCCAGGTTCTTCCCTTTCAAATCTTGGTTCTTCGGTTGTCAGGTTGTGGAGGAGAAACATCACTCGGGTGCTTTTCCGCCAACCACGGACTAATAATGCGGTCCCCCGCACATTCATTTTTCAATGAATGGCCCTCCCTTCGTCGAAGAGATTGGTTGAGTGACCGATTCTGTTAACCAACTGAGCATAGTGTCGTGTCCTACACTACTAGATTCTTGCATCTTACAATCCCAACCTAGTATGTATGTTTTGGATCACTGTGAACTGACAATGTAATCATCTTCCTAAACTAAGAGGATGTAGGTACATTACATTACTATGGCCATAGTATTTTGATTCAGTAAACGATTGACAAGTCATCTATCACTTACACTACTCAGGGCCGATTTGCCTTTGGGCTACCTTACTCTATGCGTAGGTCATATCCTTCAGTGGGTTTAGTTTACCCCAGACTACCTACCTCAAACAGTTTACTGGAAATGAGTCTTTAAGCAAGTGTTTACTATCCTATCTCCTGTTTCCGGAAATCTTTATCCTAGGAGAGAAGCTTCCTAATGTTAACCTAATAACACAAGCTAGGAATACACTTTGTATTGACATCATTTCGTTCCTAGAAATTAATACATATTCTACGTATTCTCCATATACGAAGATCTTACAAGTTTGGAACTCCAAACAATTGCATAACCGTTTAATACTACCAATCAATCATCACACACGAGAGACAGTCTTGTAATACAATGCATACAATTTCCTACTAATGCATATAATCAAATTGAATCCTTTCTTTTCAAAACCCCAATTTCCTACTAAATCCTTCTTAACCAAATTAAATCCCTTCTATTCAAAACCCCAATTCCTATTTAATCCTCTTTAACCAAATTGAATATAATGAAATGCATCAAGCTATCTCCTTTAGCTACATTGTCATTCCCTAACCTTTACCCTTGCATAAAATGAAGTCCCTTAAATCATTATGCAATAATAGATTATCAAACAACAAATGAATGCTATGAATAATTTATTTATTTCACCTCAATGCAATCAGCAATTCTAAAGACAGTAAAGAAAGACAACTTTAAGCTTTAGTCTTTAATTAAGAAACATGCTTCTATAAGCTCCTTTCCAATAATCCTCTACCAGCAGTCCTTTATTGTTGATCACAGCAAACAATTTCCTCACCCAAAAATTCTTCTCAAGCAGATTTCTATTAATTCCTCACAGTCTAAAAAGAATATAGCTGAAGAATACTCAATTCTTCTCTTACTGAAAATACTTTGAACAGTATAGTAACTATAACTCACAGCCTAAGCTCTCAAATTGCAGTGTATAAGCTCTCTAAAAACGCCAATGAAGAGAAAACCAGAAGTGAATTCGAATGAAGACTTTGTGAAGTATTTATAGGCCGCAAGAAGAACAGTTTCCCCATTTCTGGGCATGCAACTTGACAGATTGACATATTTACTAAGTCAAATGGTCACTTGTCATCCTATCAAACCCTTTGTCATGTTTTCCAAGCTGATTCGACCTCTTTGGAGCCAACAATTGAAGAATATTTCAACTCTGCAAACAAAAACGCCACCTACAGGCACGTTTTGCTGCCAGGCGTATAAACTCAACATGATTTTATTGCTGCGTTCTAGGTCAAGCTTCAAATCGATACAACACGTATGTTAGAAGCCATTGTCATTGATGTCAAAGGTACTCGGTTGATAATTGGAGTATGGGGTTATTATGAAAGATAAAGTCTATGAAGATAAAAGAGGATTATACATACCGGCATACTTGGATAAGAAAGAAAAAGTAATAAGATTACTCAGATTGGAGCGTATTATCCTTGGCTTAGACTCTATAATATCAATCTAAGATATGTTTGGGTATATGGAGCCATGAAATAAGAGAAATGTATCTACCTCAAGTTTGACGTGGGTCTGTCTGATGAAGTTGAATTCAGCATAGTAAAGACAAAAGCAGAATTATCAACGTATTTGAAGGAGTGACAGCTACAGGCAAGAGACAAATTGGAGAAAGTCTAAAATCTGAGAATGGCGAATTAGAGGAAGTCTAAAACAGATAAAACAACATTGAATCAATGTATTACCTGAGTTGCCTTCATGGAATAAATAAATTACACTAGGTGGATTTCTATATAAAACGTTTTAAGAAAGACGTGTTAATGGTATCGCTACTCAACGAACTAGACTATGCCACAAATCGTGCAGATATGCTAAAGCAAGATATGAAGAACATGATTCATGCTCAGATCTGAAGATCTTTTGATACATTCGATACATTAACAAATTAGTTAAGACATGAAAAGAACGATCTGAAGCAATACGTATTTGTTAAGACACAGAATGCGAGAAGGTAATACGTATTTGTTAGAACGATCTGAAGTAATACGTATTTGTTAAGACACAAAATGCGAGTGAAGAAAAATGCGCTGATTGGAATAATATTGATTTTTCTAAGGACGTATTAACTACGTATTTTTTCTGGAAAATCAGCAACTTAATCACTCGACCTATGGAAGATCTTTTGGTACGATTTCATTAGAACAATAAAGTATAATCTGAAGGAAGAATAAAAGAGTGATTGCCGGGAATATTTGAGGGAGTCAACTATTGAATAAAGATCGAATGGATAAAGCAAGAAGATAATCAGATATAATTTATAAACAATAAAGACAAAAAGTTTATAATAAACTACTTGTTAATATAAAAAGGCTGCGAATGTTCAATAAACAGCAGCGATCAAAATATGGAAAAGCACGATATCATAAAAGGTTATGTTTAACTTTGTGAAGGCTGCGATGATAAGAAATGTCGTTTTCTTTGAAAGCATTTTTGATAAAACAAAAAAAACTATATAAAAAAAAAAATGTCTTGGAAGAAACGTAACATTAAAAAGCTAGTATGTCTCTTACAAAAAGACTCGCGTCTTTCAAAGGAAGATGTATCTCTACAAAGAGATGTATTAAGAAAGTCAAAACAAATAATAAAAGTTTATTAAGGCAGAAAATTGGATTAATGAAGAGACATGATGAAAGCGCGGGCAAAAAGCCGTTTCTTTATCGAGACAATAATCTTTAAGATGTGCCGCGGTAAGCAAAAATCTGGTTCTGGTTCTTTTAAAGAGTGGTTGACGTGTGTAGTGTGGAATAACTGATAAATCATAAAAACACGAATGTGGCTGTGTGAAAAATTGAATATCATCAAAGGATAGAGAGATCTGGGTTATAGATTTTATTGAATATCATTGATGATAAATAGAGGATATGATCTGAATCAGAGTCAAATGAAATAAATATTATTTGAAGTGAGTGAAGGAAACGTATGGTGTTGAATGTGTAAGTATAAAGATTATATCATCTGAACTCAAGCAGTTGCTGATAGCTGAGTAAAATAAGAATTGCAACATGTGTATGAAGTTAAAAAGAATATCATATATACACCAGCAAATCTAAAGAGAATATAAAAAGTGGATTTGGCTGAGTTGAGAAGAGTGATTAAGCAAAGTTTTGAATACATTTGGGCAGACATATGAAACATATGAAGGCAGATTATAAATAGGAATACGTGCAGATTAGAGAATATCTTGAAGACTAAATTCATGAGAAGATTGTGAATAGTGATGATCAGTTTTCTAAAAGGAGTTTGTGCACAGTCTTGATCAGATTTGTGAAGAATGTATGCAGATCTTAT
>VDFB02091402.1:0-15582 GCA_007258455.2 Sequoia sempervirens | reverse complement strand
TCAAACTTGGTTATCATAACGTTTGAAGAAGGGGGTTTTAACTTTTTTGCAATCAATTTTCAAAGAGGGGTTATTATTTTGTCATATTTAAAAATTTGTAAAAGAGAAGTCAATTTTCTCTTTTACAATGAATTTGACAAAAGGTGGGGGTCATGTAGGGGGGACCTCCATTGGCATTTTTTGTAAATACACTCATGTAGTGTCATATAATTGAAATTGAAAGTGTATAGGGAATTTGGAAATTGTACTCACACTGATCTATAAAGTGTAATGGGGGGTTGTAACAATCTCAACTTGAATCGCATAGATTCTTATCTCATTTGTATGTGCGCTCAATGCACATCCTTTTCTTCAATTGTACAAAATATTTCTTGGACCTACATCCTGGTCTTCATCCTTTGATCACTACAAATTTCAATTTGTTTGCTCAATTATCTTGGAATTAAGGGAATGACAAAGTTTAATACTACAACATGCTTCAAGAGTTCCTCATACCTACATTACGATCTACATCAACATCATCATCATCAGGAGGGCCCATCTAAAGTCCTCTCTTTATTTTCTCTCTTTTGGAGGAAAGTTTTTTCCCACAGGGTTTTCTTTCTTTCTCTAGTTTTTAAGAGATACATTGTAAATGAGTACCTTATCAGACCTTGTTGCCAGGACTCATATCTTTAGTGTTTAGGTTACTCCCTAAGTATCACTTAAGGGGGGGTGTTAGTGTGAAATTCTATTCACACTATACTTAAGCTCACTTAGGTCAATATGAGGTTAGACAACTTCTTGTCTAACTAAATGTGCAATTATTGAGACCTCTAGAGGTTACCAAGTTATTTGGTAAACCTTATGAGCTACCTCTTTGAGGTTGGAAACATTTCCATCTCACCTCAAATGTCACTCAACACTTGGCACACAAGGTTGATGACTTAGTCATGGAGGTAGGTCACTCAACACTTGGCACACAAGGTTGATGACTTAGCCATGGAGGTTGTTGGTTTGCACACTCCAAGTGTTCCACCTATAGGACCTTGTCTACTCCTTTGTGACACCTTATGGAACACTTGTCAATACACCTCATAGGTGGATTGCCTCATCCTTGCCTATATAAGCAAGGTATTGTACTCACTAAAATTGGGTCAACTAATACATTTTATGCTTTGTTCACTTGTGCTTTTTTCTCATCTCCTTGATCTTCCTAAATTCTAAATGCTATCCCATTCAAATTATTGGACCCTCATCTATTGTGAATTAGGGTATTCAGGAGACAGAAGACACACACAACGAAAAAATGAATAAGTACTGTATTTAGTTGGCCCAAGAGATAATGAGTACAAAGCTTGCCTATATAGGCAATGAGATGAAGATGGTCATGTGAAACCCAATGACTGACTAACCCTTCATAGATTGAACACTTGTTAACTCACATGACATGTGTTGTGGTGAGTGGCAAGTGATCATGCAAGAGGTGTAGAGGTGTCTCACAAAGTGAGAACACTTGTCTCAACCACATGAGGTGAGACAAACCTCTAGTTGTCCTCTAAGTGAGCCTAAGTGTAATATGAATAGGAATCTACTAAATAGACTAATAGCTAACTAGTTTGACAATGTCTCTTTTCACACTAACACTATCCCCTATTGATATTCCATTTATTTATTAAAACTCACCTAACATATGCTTATACCATTAGAGAAATCTACCGGTTACTATCAATGAACATCGAAACCAACAATATCTCCCATTGTTAGATAAAATTTTGCATTGCTTACTTTATAGACATTTTTACCAAGCCCCCACTTGTTTCAATTCATTGGATTTAATATCATAAATTGTAGAAATGAAAGAACATTGAAATAGCCTCTTTATGGGAAACTACCTCACTAGGGGAGAGAACCCATAGTTGAGAATGTACCAATAGTTGTGAGGGTACTAAGTTACATGTAATTTGATCCATTGATTGAACATATTATCATTATTATTTGAATAAAAACCACCAACAAATATTTTAAGAAGTACTAGAATCATAATTTATTTTAACACATATTAATAAGCCAAAATGTGTACAAATACTCACCATCTCATAAAAACAACAAATAATAGTAGTCAAAATCTAGTTCAAAATAGAAGCTAAGTCAATCTAATTTATTGATGATAAGGATTACATATGAAAATGTTATGTACTTGTCCTCACATTTATTAGTTTGACCTTATCGAGTCTTGCAATGAATTTTCCAAAGCTATATATAGTTGATAATTTAAAATACACACAAGTGTACAATTTCTCATCCTCACCAAATAAAAATAAGATTTAATATATAAATTCTAGTTTAAATACACACAAATACCAATTATTTATCTTCTAAGCAATGTATAATTAATGCCCATTTTTGATACTTACACCACAAAATATTAAAGTACTTGCAAGATAAAAAGAAACTATAAGGCTCACCATTTGATGCACAAATTATGTTAATAGAACAAAATATAAAATTTAATTATTAAAACCCAAGTTTTAGAATAAACTTATTTTAATTTCAATTTGGGCTATAATGATTTTTATAACTGTGGACACTGAAAAAGTATTCTTTTTCCTTGCTTGATTTGGGAATAATTAATGATAAATTGGACTTAGTATCACCTTAATCTAGTGTTGTGATGTGTTTTACACATCCACATTAGGTCTTGGGCCCTTTTAAAGCTAAATAAACCTTAACCTCTAATTTAATATTGTAAAATGCATTTATTTACACATTCATATTAAATTCAAGAGGCTTGTGGACCTAATCTAATGTTGTAATGTGTTTTTCACATTCACATTGGGTTTAGGCCCTTCTAAGCTAAGTAGACTCAAATTTTCCATAATTTAGTGTTGTAAAGTGTATTTATTTACACTTTCACATTGGATTTTGGGCCCTATTGCATTTATGACCTTTATATCATCATTAATAGGCCCCTATGACCCCATATTGTGCATCCCGAGGCATATTTTGATCAAAAACCCAAAATCAACATAAAAACTTAAATTCTTCACTCCCTACATCCCACTGGCAAAGATTGTGGGGACCCATTCACCACCTTGGGTGAATGATTCTATCATAGGGACCCATTCACCCGTGATGGTGAATGAGTCCCATTTGAGCTACTGTGGTTTGAATAAGAAAAATTAGGTTTTAAGTTTAATTTTCTTCAATGTTGACCTTGGGGATCAAATTAATGGGAATTTGAGCGAATTTCCTATATAAAGAAACTTCTAATCATTATTTTATTCATTCATTATCAATCTCAAGTCAGGAAAGCTAGGGTTTAGCATTTTAAGTTTTCATAAGGTCATCAAGATAGTAATCAAGATCAATTCCAAGGCATTCAAGGGAAATTCTTCATCCATTGTTGCAGCAACTCAAGATCTATCATCATGGAAAGTTTCTAATTGCATTATCTCATGTTCATAATTCATCATTTTGGTTTACTTACCTAAAAGGGGTTTGACCAAGGCAAACCCCTATTCTCTAACAATCAACGTCTCTCTTTCTTTCTTTGTGTGATTGTAGATCTTGGTATTTTGAAGGCTTGTAAATCATTGAAGAATAGGTTACAAAGTTGTTAGAGTCATTTGCCTGTTGGAAAGGTCAAAATATTCACAAAAAGTCACTTACAGTGCTAGAAATCAGGGTTTTGGATTTGGACACCTAGAGGTATAGAAAGAGGAAACCAAGAGCTACAAATTCCACTTTTGAGTTTTCAAAAAAGTCAAAGTGGACTCATTCACCATTAGTGGCGAATGAGTCCCACTATACTATTTTTCAAATAGTTTTGTAGATTCAGATACCCATTTGCCCAAAACAGGCTTCAACATAGTTTTCCAAATCTAGGATTGATTCGTCTAGAATGAAAGAGTCTCAGTAAGTCAAAATTTCAAGATCAACAAGATTTCTAGTCTTTATTCCAGCCTCTACAAGTTTCCAAGTGCACACTTTCTATTTTATAGCTTTCTGTTTCATTTTATGTACATTTCTAAGTCATTTTCTAGGCCTTTTTTCATATCGCATTATGTTTTCAAACATTTTGTATTTTCCAAGTTTACACTTGGTGGTGAACCCCTTTCTTTTCTCAATCATCTCCAAGGATACCTTATAGTCATATCTCTCACATTCTTCATTGGGTTGAGATCTCTAAGGTATTCTTGAATGTGAGCATTGCGAAACTAGATCTCTTCCCTCCTTCCCCCTTTGTGTGAACAAGGAAGTTGTGCATTCCATTTCCATTGTCCACATTTTGGTGACCATGGCTTTTGAACATTATATTTCTGATTTGGAGTCCATCATCATCCTAGACCTAGCTTGCATTGACTTTGCATTAGGGTTTGCATTAGTTAATTGGTATCTAGGGTTTCTAAAATTTTGCATTAGTGAAAGTGCATTTAGGTTTCATTTTTGCATCTCCAATCATTGAAAATCATCTAAAAACCGCATTTTCATTTAAGTTATAGGACATACCAACTCAAAAGCATAAAAATCAATTAATTTTTTTTGAAAATTTTAAAAAAACCCCTACTGGGACTCATTCGCCACTTTGGGTGAATTAGTCCTTGTACATCTCTAAAACAACCTTTTATAGCACTGAAAACCTTGATTTTAAGTTTTTTTTTGCTGCCATTGGTTAGTTGTTTCACTGGGTTAACTTTCTATTTCATGCATTTTACAAAATCTCGCTTAAATTGGTCCATTTCATGCATTGCTTTTAATTTCAATTTTGCATTCACAACATTTCATTTTCAGATCATTGCATAGTGTCATCAGTAAATTACCTTTTTTGACATCTGAAAAATTTCCTTTCATCCTAAGTCTTTACATTGCATTTTAAGTTTCTATTTCATTTAAATCATTATAAATAACATTATTTATATTCATGGCAATTATGGATAGCATTAAATTTTTGCAATTTTCATTTTTAGCATTCATTCCTAGTTCACTTAGATTAGATTCATTAGACAATGAAAACAAAAAACAAAAAACATCAAAAGAGACAATTGAAAAAATGCTTAACTTTAGAAAAACCATATCATCCAAGCCCTTTAGTAGTGATGACTTAGACATGTTAGATGAAGCCCTTAAGGACTTCCTCTCACTAGGATCATCCACTAAAAATTTGATACAAGAGGATGCAAGCATTGACAATCATGATAATCATAATTGTTCTTCTCTCGATATCTCTCCCATTGGTGACGAAGGTATCTTGGTGAAAGAAGATACAATCATTAAAGATCATGAAATTCTTGCTTGTCTTCCTCCTCCTCTACCTTTCATAGACACTATGACACACAAAAAGGAGATCATGTCCACTACTCCCAACACCTCCCCTACTTGTGAAATTGCTTTAGTCAATAAGGATACAATTGTGAACGATTAAGAAAAAAAAAGTTGTGTGGAGGATATATTAAGAGATCCAATATCTCCTACTTGGGAAGACATCATAAGACAAGGGGATTACAATATATATAATCATGAAAATTAAACCTTCCTTTCTCCTAATATCTTCTCTAGACATGAAGAAGATGGTTTAGTGTTAAAAGATATCCTTATTGAGACTCATGAGAATGTTATTCCTCCCTTCCTTGAGGCCCCTACCATTTGGGAAGACCTATTTGAACAAAAAAGTCCAATAATTGGTAATGATGAAACTCCTAGCTATCCTTCTCTTGATGCCTCTCCTATGAGCAATGAAGCTGCTTTATCAAATCCACCCATGAAATGTGATGAACCTATTGTTTGTCACTTTCTTAAAAGATCTACTAGGGTAAATATTATGGCACAAGAGAATGAGACCTTAGAGAAAAAGGATGACATTATGAACAACAATCAAATTTCCCCCTCTCCTAATATCTCTCCTATTGGTAAAGAATATATTATGGTGTTACAAGATCCCATTGGTGAGAATCATGAAGAAGACATTATTGAACAAAGAAACACCATCATTTCCAAGCAAGAAAATCCAATCATGTACAATCCCCTTACTTGTGATGAAGTCAATATTGAAGAACCAAAAATCAAATGTCATGAAAATCTAGTTTGTGGTTCTCCTAAAAATTCTCCTAATAGGGAAGGTATCATGGTACAAGCAAACATCAACACTATCATGTGCAAACCAAAAATCAACCTCACTCGGAAGCACCCTAAATTGCTTGATATGGATTTACCACCATCATGCTTTGAAAACAATGAAGCCTTGAAGCAAATGTTAGGAGTTTATGACAATTCACCTTGTACTCCTCAAAACAAAAAGGTTAGATGTGCTATGATCAGTACCAAGCAAAATGATATAGAAAGACAAAAGCAAATTGAAGAAGCCACAAAGTTATTGTCCGAAGATGCTGCAAAAACCTATGATTTCATACCTATATCCATGGGAGAATACAAGCTCATAAAACAAGAGTCTAAAAAGGTAATTGCAATACAAAACTCAAAATCATTCACTTCAACTACCTTAAAAGAAAATACATCTAAGAAAAACTTTGAGGAGATTGAACAACTACCAAATCCAACAAAAGTGACAAAACTTTTTGCGAGACATTTTGAACTTCTGAAGCAACTTGGAAAAGTATGTGATGCTATAAAGCCTAATGATAATGGTTATTGTCCCTCAAAACAAAATCCTTCATCCAATGTCAACACTATCGCAAAAGATTCTTCCAAGACAACTTTAACCTTTGTACACCCTAAACTAATTTAGACATATCATTAAATATGTATCAAGCAAAAACTTTATTTATTTATCAAAATAAATAACATTAGTTTCTGCTCCTTCCTATTGTTGCATGTCTTACATTCATTGAAAGGAGCAACATATCATCATTCATTCTGGGCTCACCCTTGCCCTGCACTAAGTGGGGGCCAAGGGTTAGGAAGCCTTATCCCTGTATGTCACTTCTCACTGTCTCTTTTGGCTAGTCATTAACCTTTCATGAACATACAAGAGCAAGCTTGGGATATGGATGACATGCCTTAAGATTGACTCACATTCCTTATACTTATTCATGATGTAGCTTCATTTAGAAACATATGACTTGGCATAGGGCTTTCCAAGTTGGCTCTCATGCCTTCTTTCATTTATCATTGGCTACTTTAAAAAAATTGCTCACAGTGATGGTGTAGCATCCGATTTAAAGTGGGGGCATACATAGATGACATATTTTGGCAAAAAATTCATGGTGTGATTTTTATTTTTTCTTGTGATGTGTCCACTTCTTGGTGGTGTCATTAGGTTTGATGCCATCCAAGAGTGTACGATCTACTGGAATGGCATGATGTGAACAAGGCATCCCATGGGAAACAATCTAACACTTTTGACTTGTCCTCTCTTGGAGACATTAGGCACAATGCTCTCTAAGAAGAAAACCTTACATGAACAAAGCAAAATCACCTTTAACAAAAATCTTTACATGACATTCAAAAGCATTTACAAAAAGCATTACATTTTGGTGCCTTAGTAAAGTTATCAGGAGGATAACTTTGGTATGGTTAGTATAGTGGGAAGTCGACAGACTGGCATGACTTTCTCATTATACGGTGGGAAGCCAACACACTGGCATTAATTTCTCACTAAACCACTTCTTTGCGACAACTCACCCCATAGATGACCTAATGTTCCATGGACTTAGAGTGAGTGCATCTTTGATCCATGTCTCATTTTTATTTCTTTTAGTTCTTGACATTGCATGGTTGCATATCTTGTTTTGCTGCATATTATACACCTTGTGCATGTCCTTTTGTGCTTATGTTGGTTTGAATTAGGATCTTGGATCCCGGGGGCTTGATTGCCTCCTCGTTCTTTGTTATCCTAGACCATCAACATTGGTACACTTGGACCCCTCTTGAATGTCTACTTTAGTATGAGTTTGAAGCAAGTTGATCCTCTCATTAAAGTTGGGCTAAATGTGGACACCGAAAAGTATGCCTTTTTCCTTACTTGATTTGGGAATAATTAATGATAAATTGGACTTAATATTGCCTTAATCTAGTGTTGTGATGTGTTTTACACATCCACATTAGGTCTTGGGCCCTTTTAAAGCTAAATAAACCTAACCCTTCCCTAATTTAATATTGTAAAATTTATTTATTTACACTTTCATATTAAAATCATGAGGCTTGTGGACCTAATCTAGTGCTGTAATGTGTTTTTCACATTCACATTAGGTTTGGGGTCCTTCTAAGCTAAGTATACTCAACTGTGCTTTAATTTAGTGTTGTAAAGTGTATTTATTTACACTTTCACATTGGATTTTGGGCCCTATTGCATTTATGACCTTTATATCATCATTAATAGGCCCCTATGAACCCATATTGTGCATCTCGAGGCTTATTTTGATCAAAGACCTCATAAAATCAACATAAAAACTAAAATTATTCACTCTCCGACATCCTAGCTGGCAAAAGAGCCCTTGTGGTACCCATTCACCACTTTGGGTGAATGAGTCCCATCCAGGTGGGACCCATTCACCCAAGATGGCCAATTAGTCCCACTTGAGCTATTTTAAGGGTTTGAGTGTGAAAATTTAGGTTTTAAGTTTAATTTTCTTCAATGTCAGATTTGGGGATCAAATTAATAGGCATTTGAGTGGATTTCCTATATATACAAGCTTCTAATCATTATTTCATTCATTCATTATCCAACTCAAGTCAAGAAAACTAGGGTTTAGCATTTTAAATCTTCACAAGGTCATTAGGATAGCAATCAAGATCAATTCTGAGGTATTTAAGGAAAAATTCTTCATCCATTATTGCAGCAACTCAAGATCTATCATGGTGATCATACAATACTAGTTTACAATTTTTGGCCAAACTGGACACTAAATTGATTTTTTCTAACTAAATCTTCACTTTCAGGCACCTATAGTGGCTAAATCGTGAGGAATTTGAAGATGATGCAAACTAGTGATTTGTGACATTTTTTCTATAGATTCTAAATATATTTTTTTCATTTTTTTTGGAATTGTATTGCACTTCTTTTTCCATCTCCTTTGAAAACTATTTTTTTAGTAAACACCATGTTTAAGGAGTGATGCTCACCGTATACAACGTAACTTTTTTTCCATGAAGGATAAAATTCTAATTTTTTCGAATTTAGATTTGTAACTACGATATCTAGTGCTTCCAATTAGCTTCATAGTGTTTTATTTAATATTTTTTCCTTAATGAAGTTTTGAAGTCAAATCAATTACAATTAAGACACAGGCGGATTGTATACAACATAACTTTTTTCTGTATGTATCGGAATTCAATTTTTTTTGTTGGATCAAAGGCATCAATATCTAGTGCACTAATATTTTTCAATTTTTTTTGATAATCTACTATTTTTCCAAATGTGCAGAATGGAGATCCTAATTTTCAGTGAAAACCTATGTTTAATCAAACTAAAAAAGCAAATAGATAATAAAACCAAAACATATATTAAAATTATATTTGTTGGATAGTTCGTTCTAAGGACTACCATCATCCAGTTGGGTCTATGAAGTCTCCTCCATTTTCATCCTCAACTTGAGCTTCAAAGGGAAAATTTCTAGAGTTTTTTGGTGCCAAAGGGGGAGAAGGGGGGAAAAGGGGGTTCAAGCAAACCCTAGTTTGAGTGAACCCCCCTTAGAGGTTCGCTCGAACTAGGGTTCGAGGAACCCCCTTTCCACAACCCTTTGCTTTTTTTCTCAGAAATGTGGGACCCAACATTTAATGGGTTTGCTCGAAAGGGGAATCAGTTTGCTTGAACCAAATGTTTTTTTGAACCCCCAAAAACCAATTTTTTTTTGCATGGGGGTATTCTTTGCAATTTTCCTTCCTCACTAGAATTGTAAACTAGTTTTGTGGGTTTATCCATCATCATGGCAAGTTTGTAATTGCATTATCTCATGTTCATACTTCATCATTTTGTTTCATCATTTTGGTTTAATTACCTAAAAGGGGTTTGACAAAGGAAAACCCCTATTCTCTAACAATCAACATTTATCTCTCTTTCTTTGTGTGATAGTAGATCTAGGTATTTTGAAGGCTTGGAAATCATTGGAGAATAGGTTACAACATTGTTGGAGTCATTTCCCCATTGGAAAGGTCAAAATATTCACAAAAAAGTCACTTATAATGCCGAAAATAAGGGTTTTAGATCCAGACACATGGAGATACAGAAAGAATAGACAGAGAGCTACAAATTGCACTTTTGAGTTTTCAAAAAAATCAAAGTGGAATAATTCATCATTAGTGGTGAATGAGTCCCACTGTACCTATTTTTTTGATATTTTTGCAGATTTGGATACCCATTTTCCCGAAATAGGTTTCGATATAGTTTTCCAAATCTGGGATTGATTCACCCAGAATGGTGAATGAGTCACAGTAGGTCAAAATTTTAGGATCAATAGCATTTCCAGTCTTATTCCAGCTTCTACAAGTTTCTAGATGCACACTTTCTATTTTATAGCTTTTTGTTTTGTTTTATTTGCATTTCTAAGTCATTTTCTGGGTCTTTTTGCATATCACATTGTGTTATCAAACATTTTGTATTTTCCAAGTTTACACTTGGTGGTGAACCCCTTTCTTTTCTCAATTATCTCCAAGGATACCTTATAGTTAGATCTCTCACATTCTTCATTGGGTTGAGATCTCTAAGACATTCTTGAATGTGAGCATTGCGAAATCGGATCCCTCTTCCCTTCTTCCCCTTTTGTGTGAGCAAGGAGGTTGTGCATTCCATTTCCATTGTCCACAATAACTCTCTAATTCAATATTAGAGAAGGATTTGGAGATTATAACATTTTTGTATCAATATATCAAATTTATAGTTCATGTTAATCTATAAGAAGGGGTGTGTAATGAGCTTCATGATAGTAGAGATCTATGTTTATCTTTTGCACAAAATAAATCACAACATGAATATGCAAACTACCTTGCAAAAAACTAGTTGAAGTATACATAAGAATGCATTCTCTATGGAGAATATGCATTCAAAATATGGGACCCAAAATTGATATTATAGGTGTACCATAGAAAAATGGAACATTGACATTTTCATGGTCTTTTAGGTCTTTTTCCTATAATGTTTGAATTATCTTGCTTTGATTTAATGTTGTAATGTAACTTATGCATTCACATTAGGTCCTAAATATTCAAATTATGATGTCTTGTGAAGGTGTTGTGAAGTGTTGTAACACATTTCTACACTTTTCTAGACTCTTTTCATTACAACTAACCTAAAAATAAACTTTTCATCACTTGTCAAGTCTTATTTTAAAGTGTTGTAAAGTCTTGTAACTAGATTTCACGCTTTTCTAGGCTTGATTTCACTATTTACACCTTTCTTATGCTTTATTTGACCCCTTTATCCACTCATAAGACTTAATTAAGTGTATTTTTTATTGTAAGTTACCCGACAAATAACATTAAATGTGACTTAATTCTTGACACCCACTTACAAGCCTAAGGTGGGACCCATTCACCATGGGTGGTGAATGAGTCCCTTTTAGCTCCAAATTCAAAATAATTCAAAATTCCTTTTGGGTTTTTCTTTAAAAATACCTTATGTTGGCATGTGATGAGGTATTATTGGGTTATTAGGGCATAAGTCTGTATAAATAAGTGTTTTTCTTCTCATTTTACCCCCGCATTCATCTAATTCATTCAAGCATTTAATCATTCATTCAAGTATTGAAGCATCATAGCATTGTTGAATCAAGCATCTTGGGCCAACCATTGACATATCTTCACATTTCTTCAATAAAGTTAAGGTGAGTTTAGGAAATTTGCATGTTGTTTATTCATCATTCCTTGCTCATTTCATTTCATTTCTTCATTAAGGGTTTGATTACCAAAGGGGGATTTGACCAAGGAAAATCCCTATACTTTAACCCTTAACCATTTCCCCCCTTTTGCATGTGTGTTTGTAGACTTTTTTATGTAGATTTGTTAAGCAATTAGGTGTTGAAAGGTGGTCAAAAGTCAACAAAGTGTTTCAAGTCAACTAAACCCTATTTAAAGCTTGGAGACAACCTATAGTCCATTTTCTACAGATTTGACTTCGTCAACCCGACAAGAAGACAAGTGCAATCTGGAGCTACATATTGACCTTTGATTTCACAGAATTTTGGAGGAATAATTGCCATCATTGGAAATGAGTCCCACCTTAAGAATAAAAAGGTGATTTTGTTAGATTCCAATTCCAATAGTCAAAAGTTTTTCGGTGTTTTTTTCAGTAGGATATTCACCATTAGTGGCGAATGAGTCCCACTAGTGATTTAGATTGATCTCTGATAGATTTAGAACATTCTAGATTCATCATCCAATTCCTAGGTGCACTCTATTCAACCTCTTTCAATTCTGTTTGTGTTTGTTCATGTTTTAGTTCATTTTGCATATATCACTTGTGTTTTCAAACATTGCATATTACATTAGTTTTCATTAATAATCAGTCAATTACATCATTTAGTTGCATTTACATCATTGCATTTAGTCTTAATAACATCATACAATCCTTATTTGATGAACCACTTCAATTTTGGGGTTCTATCTCTCTCCTTTTAGGTGAAAGATCCTAAGAGTGCAAGAGAAGTCCATAGAACACATCTAAAATTGTTGGTTCAACAAGCCTTAAGCTTCTTGAGCCCTAAATATAAAAGAGTTGATATACTGATGAAATTACTGAACTTGGGATCTTTGGCTATCTAGTATGAGCCATGGTTTGGTGTGCCTTACTTTATTTAGAGTATTTCATCCTCCATTTTAAAGGATTGTAAATTTAATAATTTCATAGAACTTGGTTTGTATTTTCCACTTAAAAATAATTATATTCCAAGAGATTTTTCCATGAGAATCTTTGATGGATTGAGCTATGGAATAGGGAATTTTGAAATTACAAGATGAATTATTGATGATCAATTTATTAAAATATAATATAAGATCATGATGTTGCACATACTTTTGGATAACCTTTTTAAAGATACATCACTATTAAAAAATGACAAGGGAGTGTGGAGGCATGGAAATTTCCATTAGATTAGTGAGTTCATGTAGGCATATGGATTTACTTGGAAAAATCTCAGAGTGTTGACTAAAGTGAATTATGCTAGAAGCAGGTTTTCTATTGATTGAACTGGTCAAACTCATTCTAGGTTAATAATTTTATCATTAGATAAGTGATATAGGGTGGAATTAGATATCTCCTCACATTTTGTGGTAGATATTCTAGACATACAAGTTCCAAAGGTGAAGGAAGCAAAAATGGATTGCTATCTTTTCATACCTAAAATTCTGGGTGGGTTAGAGGAGGTGTTGGAAGTAGCCTTTTTGAGTATTGGTATACCTAGGCCTTCTGACTTGACACTCCTCTCTATTCTAGGTGAGGTGGTAACATTTCACCCTTTCATCTTGCATATCAAAGGTGTGTAATTGCATGGGCATAGGGAGCAAGAGAAGGTGGGTGTAAAATTATTGAAGAAAATGCTTCATCTCAAGTCAATCCAAGACTTTGAATGGGTTCAAAATTTTATCAACTATATACAAGCACATGGTGAAGAATAGTTCAAATTTTCTACAAGGTTGATATTTTACTTCTTATTGGATATGAAGAATTTAACCTTTTTCCCTAACTAGCAATTTATTTTGTAATTAGGCTTTGGCATCATTCCAAGATGTTGGGTGCTTGGTTAGTAGAATTTTCAAAGACATTTTTAAGTTTAGGTACACACTTAGGTACTATATTTTTGAGAAGTTGTGTTCAGATGCATGGCTAGGGAGGTTGTTTATAAGTGCTTGTCTAATTCTACCTTTGAAGGGTCCTAGTTGCATTGTGATTTTGTTTTGGGTCTTAAGATAAAAAAAAAAAAATCTGAGGGATGATTATATTACTGTTAACTAAGTGTGTAGAACTCATGAGAATGTATTTCAGCTACTAAATTAATATAAATAATTTAGGCCTTTGTCCTTTTACCAAAAAAATGACATCAAAAAATGCAAAATTTCAAAAATCTAGATACTTGCAAGGGTGAAATCACAATAATGTCTCACTTTTTTCCCAAGATGGACATTTACATCAATATTTTTAACTAAATCTTCATCTTCTGAGACCTATAGCAGCTAAATCATTAAGAATTTGAAGATGATGTGAACTAGTGATTTGTGGAAGATTTGTGTTTAGATTCTAAATATTTTTTTTCAATTTTTTTGAAATAAATAATGAATATTTCAAAATCTCCTTTAATAATTGGTTTTAAATAGAAAACAACATATTTAGAAAGTAACATTTGTGTCGTACAACATAAATTTTTTCTATAAAGGATTAAATTCTAATTTTTTAAACATATGATGCTCTACATCAATATCTAGGGAAAGGATATTTTTTCATAATTTTTTGTTGCATATTTTTTTTTTAAAAATAATTTTTAAAGTCACTGTAACTATAATTTGGACATACGTGTGTGTCATACAACCCAACTTGTTGTGTATATATCGAAATCCAATTTTTGTTTTCTGGGTGAAATAACGACATCAATACCTAGGGAATGGGTATTTTGTGATTTTTTTTTTACAATGGTTTATTATTTTTTGACCTCTACACAACAAAGAGCTTGATGTTTGGAGAAAAACCTATGTTTAGTAAAAATTGAAAATTAAATACATGATAAAATGAATATATATCAAAACTATACTTGTCAAAAAGCTATTTTCGAGGGATACAATCTTGCAAAATATAAATTTTAAATAAAATTATTTAATCCCTCAAAAGGTAAAGAAAGAGTGGTTTTTGGCTAGTATTTTGATAGGTACGAAGGAGACTTCATTGTGGGTATGATTTAGTACTAAGGGGATCTTATCTATCCCTCTTCAATTAAAATCCTTTAGATGAAGCCTCTTGATACTAAAATCATTAGTTTTTCTAAAAAATAGTGATTTCAGGAAAAAATCAGCACGTCCCAAAAGTGAGAAACACTATTTAAACTAACACCCACAAAATAAATAAATAATTGTTGTAACATAAAAGGGTATTGTATTGAAGTAAATTAAAGAAGCACAAATAAGTTAAGAATCCCTTACAAATATATGTATTATCTAGTTTTAAATTTTTAAGGAAAAACTATGATCTATTTTGAGGAGAACATTAAAGATTAAAGAAAGAGAGCCCAAGAGGTAAACACACATTTGCAATATGTTCATAAGTTCTACACTTTACACAACTGAAGAAGGGGTTCTAGTATTTATGGTTTTGGTTCCAAAAAACATAATTTATTGTCTCTTTTTAAAATTTCTTCGCTCCTCAAATTATTTTTAATTTATTCAAATGATATTTAGGTCTCTTTTCATCTAAAATAAAAATAGTGGTTTATGAGCTTCAATCACTATTGGGATTGAATTTAGAATGAGTAGTTGTATAGATTTCTTTGAAAAAAAGGTATCATGGTTAATGGTATTGAACTTAGAATGAGTAGCTGCATAAATTTTAGAAAACAAAGGTATCATGATTAATGGGATTGAATTTAGAATCAGTAGTTAGACAAATTGTAGAAAATAGAGGTATCATGGCTAATCTTACAACTTGCAAAAATCAAGGGCCTTTCTTAA
>VDFB02091401.1:0-28325 GCA_007258455.2 Sequoia sempervirens | reverse complement strand
GAGAGAAGTAAAAAGGGGAGGAAGGTGGAGAGATTGAGAGAGAGGAGGGAGAGAGAGAGAGGTAGAGAGGGATAGGTTAGATAAACAAAAGTGGAGAGAGAAGGTGGGTGGGAGAAAGGGGGAGATAAATAATATTAGAGAGGGAAAGAGGAAGGTAGAGAGGTGAGATAGAGAGAGGAGGGAGGGAGGGAGAGAGAGAGAATTGTGCTCGATGGAGATTAAATATGGAAGGAGGGAGGACAGATGGAGAGGGAATGGAGCAGGGAAGGAGAGTGGAAACGAGTATATAAGTTATATATGATGATGACTGGGAGACTATATATATGATGAGAAATGACAGAGGAGACACGGTGAGATCGATATTAAATGATACATACACAGAAAAACAGATACATAGATGCAGATGATGAGTGACAGAGACATACAGAGAGGAAGGAGGAGAGAAGGACAGAGAGAAAGGACAGAGAGGAGGAGGAAGGAGATAGAGAGAATGAGAGAGACAGAGGGGGGGAAGGGAGGAAGGTGGAGAGATTGAAAGATGAGGGAGGGATAGAGGGAGAGGGATAGAGAGAATGGAAGGTGGAGGAGGGAAGAGAGAGGTGGATATATAGAGATAATGAGATGCTATAGGAATGAAGGAGAGGAGGAAGGTGGAGATCGGAGGGAGAGAGAGGAGGGAGGAGAGGAAGAGATGGGGGGAGGAGGGAATGAGAGGAGAGAAACACAAAGGGAAGGAGGAAGAAGGAAGAATAAGAGAGGAGAGGGAATGGAGATGGAATGAGAGAGGGAAGGAGAGATAGAGGGAGGGAGGGAGAGGGAGGGAGAGGTGGATATGGAGAGAAGGGAGAGGGAGGAAAGGAGGTATAGAGGAATAAAGAGAGGTGGAAGGAAGGTGGAGGGGTGTGCAAGACAGAGGAAGTGGAGAGTGAAGGTTGGATGAGAGAGGAAAGGAGGAAGGATGGAGGAGAGAGGGAGGGATAGAGAGAGGTGAGAGGGGATAGGAAAGGATAGAGAGGGAAGGTGGTGGAGGAAGAGGGGGAGAGAGAATGAGAGGAAAGGAGGGGGGGATGGAGGGAGGGATGGAGGGAGAGAGATAGGTGGAAGGAGGGAGGGAGGAAGGATAAAATGGAGATGATAAATGGAAAGGAATGGAATGGACACATGGAATGGAATGGTCCAAAACTAGAATTTGCATTATAACTCGTAGAGATACAAAATGACTCTCAAACATCTTGAAACTATATACATGAAATATAACTTAAAGTATAAGAAAGTAAATGTCCATATGTAAATGTCAACCTATACTTAAATATTTATTTCATATATATAATTTCGCTAAGAGATAATAAGAAGAAAGAGAAAAAAAAAAGAGAAGAAAAAAATTTAATGTGCACCAAAACACGAGCGCGTTATAACACGCCACATTATGGTGATGCTATTCTGAATTAAAAAAATGTGCAATTTTTTGAATTTGAAAACGTGTATTTTTTGAAATTCAAACAATAACGTGAGTGTGTTATAACATGATTGCATTTTTGACTTGGTAATGACCAATCATAGGCTCAGTAATTACCAAGCCATAATGTGAGTGTATTTTAGTAAAATGTGCTCACGTTTTCACTTTTAAGGGATGAAAAAGTGAATTGGCCATTTTTTGGCCCTCCATCTTTCTACACCCACCCACAACTATACTCAAAACTTGAAAAAAAATATCTAAAGTAGAAACCAAATCCATAGCTAGGGTATGTGCAGGATCATGATTGGCCAAAAAGTGGCGATATGATGGGTATGTGGCTGACGACTTTTTCACCCAAAATTGATGAAATGAAAAGGGTTTTTAAAGGATATTCTCAACTTTCCACAAATATAAATTATGCTTTACTTTGAATTTAATAAATAATTATTATTCATTTTCTATTTGAATTATGACTAAAGTCCTAATTGATAGGCTAATTGAAAAAAATCTATAGCTTTCAAACGGTATCATAGTTTTTGAATCCAAAATATGCATCACATTCTATGCTTCACATACTATAGGATTAAAAAAAATGAATTTCATGAAGTTTTGACCAAGTTAAGGTGGTTAGACATACAATTTTTTATATTTTTTTAAAGTTGAACTAAAAAATTCATAATTAATTATTTACTTGGAAAAAAATTACAAAAAAATATGAATCACATCCAGACATGAGTCCTCTACTTATATCTAAAATATTATAGAAAAATATTATCATTTTATTGTGGTTAGGGTGGTTAGAAAGACACCTACTTCTTATTTTTTCCCTGCAATTTAAGTACTACTACATTGAAATTTTAAATTTTCACCAAATAGATTTAAAAACTCTAGTAGTTTAGAAACTACATTCAATTTGATATAGATTCTATTCTTACATATTTTTGAAATAATATAGATAACTTATTCAAATTTTTATGTCAAGTTTCCTAACTCTGATTTTTCTAAATTTTTTTCCACTTAAAGGCCTGTTTTTTCCATGATGATCCTGCACATACCCACTAAAAATATTAATCATTCTAGTTGCAAAACTGAATGGTTACTTTTCATTCCTAGAACTAATTTGAGATTGATTCAATTTTGAACAAACTTGTTACTACTGTTATGATGATGGGTTTGGCCACAGTCTTGCATGTCTTTATTTGGTTGATACTTTAAGATAGGTTTGGCCATGACAATATCAATCATTTTTTTTGGGATGGGTTGGGTTTGACATCATTCCTTCACTAACAACTTTATTTTTAAAATAGAAAATGTAGAAAGTTTTCTTAGGCCAACCTACTTCCTTCTAGATGTTTTATATCCTTTCACAACATATTTCAAAATGCTACACAATTCTACCTTAGCCATTTAGAGGGCTACAAGTGAAGAATGATACTCTAAAGGTAATATAAATTGTAAGTTTGTTTGAGTTTTCAAAATTATAGATAGTACAATGATATCATTTTTTTACATTAGAATAATTGGATCCAATTTGGATGAAATAATGCAATCTGTGATATTTTTACTATTTAGTTTTCATATTTTCTTATGCATTAGAATAGATTGAAATATATAATGAGTTCATGCATTCATTAGTTTTCATTCACATAATTATAAAAAAAAAAAAAATCTTATTATTGCTAGATACAATTATTGACTTCATCATGTTGTAGAGTTTACACCAAAGTTACACCATTATGCCAGATAAGTTGACCTATTAATTTTTTGAGGAGCTACTTGTCTTTCAATTAAACTTTATAATTTTTACCAAGGATTAGTTTTCAACTTTTAAGCTAAAAAGGGAGCCATTATTATACTACCTATTATCAAGGTTCTATTGAAAGCTAACTCCCTTTTCCATATCTATCAAACCATTTTAACATGTAAACTATTTAATGTGGGAAGCATGACTACCCATTTAGCTTGGTTCAATTTTCACCTTTCCACTATGTATGTTAACAAATGAAAAAAAATTAAATAAGTATAATGTGTTGATATCTATAGGTGCATATGAAAGGTATTATCAATTATAGAAAAGGTCTTTTGTATTCATTTACACTTGATCAAGTGACGTAAACTGGGTTCAAGTGTGTAGTTGAGTATGTTTGTTATTTGTTCTATTCATTGTTACAATTTAATTGATGTAGAATGCCTACTAAGCCATACCTCTAGGAACAATGTTTTGGGTGTATATTGATATCAAAGAGTAGGAGAGTTTATTTAATCTCATAGTTATCCTTTAATATTCTTAAACCTATAGATGAGCCTACTTTTACCTTCATATGAAAAACCTATAGCCTTATAGGTGAAGAAAATATCTAGGCTGTTGCACCTACTATATTAGTCCACCTAACAAGTTATAGAATCCAACATCAACAACTACTCAAGTGCTTTCTTTTATAGAAATAAGATTGCACAAAAACATTGGTTGTTTTACATAAATCATATGTCTTAAAACTATAAGCTCATTAAACCATGACCCTTAAATTAAATATTTCATACTAAGTTTTCCTTAATAATAAATATTTTCCCAATGTGACACCCATATTAAATATTTATCCCAGTGATAGATACAACATAAAGTTTTCCAGAATTTGTTTTAACACATTAAGATGTCCAATTATATAACATACACCATATTTAATTATTATTTTATATTTTGGGTATGTGCAGGATCATGATGGGCCAAAAAGTGGTGATATGATGGGTATGTGTAGGGTATGTGGTTGACAACTTTTTTTTAACCCAAAATTTATAAAACAAAAAGGGTTTTTAAAAGAGATTCTCAGCTTTCCAACCAATGTAAATTATGCTTTACTTTTAATTTAATAAATAATTATTATTCATTTTCTATTTGAATTATGACTAAAGTCCTGATTGATAGGCTAATTGAAAAACATCTGTAGCTAACTAAATGTATCATATTTTTTGAATTCAAAATATATGTCACATTCTATGTTTCGTATACTATAGGATTAAAACAAAAAAAAATGAATTTCATGAAGTTTTGACCAAGTTAAGGTGGTCAGACATACACATTTTTTATATTTTTTAAAAGTTGTAATAAAAAAATCATAATTAATTATTTTATTGGAAAAAAATTACAAAAAAATATGCATCACATCAGGATATGGGTCCTCTACTTATATATAAAATTTTATAAAAAAAATATTATTATTTTATTGTGGTTAGGGTGGTTAGACAGACACCTACTTCTTATTTTTCCCTGAAATTTAAGTACTACTATATTGAAATTTCAAATTTTTACCAAATAGATTTTATTTTTTTAAAATAAACCTATTAGTTTAGAAACAACATTCAATTTGCTATGGATTCTAGTCTTACATATTTTTTAAATAATATAGATAACTTGTTCAAATTTTTGCATCAAGTTGCCTAATTCTAATTTTTCTAATTTTTTTGCCACTTAAGGGCCTATTTTTTCTATGATGATCCTGCACATACCCTTTTACCATTACTATTTTTATTATTAAAAATGTATAACACACCTTTCTTAATAGTACATAACTCAATATGTAATGTGTAGATCATCCATAGATAGATGAGTAGTAAAAAATTGTTGATATGTACTTGGAGACTTTTTTTTTGCTTAACTTGTAATTGAGAATATCATTAGACTAAATAGTTACCAATTATGGAATGGTGGTATAATACAACTTGTTAGACCACAAAAATATGATGCTATATGAAGCTATGGATATTCTATCTCCTTCACCTATATAAAGACATATACCAAGTAGTTCAAAGTTACAAGTCATCAATTTCACCCTTAAGGATAATTTGTACATCACATAGATTTGCATGAAGCAACAGGCTAATTGACATCACTCCAAATGAAAATTTTCTATTGGTGACATGGTCTTTCTTTGGCTTTACCTATACAAACAATTCTCATTAAAGGGGCTCTATAATGCATGGTTCATAAGGCACAACACTTTTTGAAGGTTTTGCAAATGGGGCTACAAGCTGAGTGGGCTTAACCTTAGGGAAAACTCCTTGATTAAGCATGCTTGAGTTGGAGTAGTACTAGGATGGGTGACCTCTCGAGAAAACCCAGTGCTTCACCTCTATAAGCATCACCTAGATGCAATAAGTGCTAAGTGGACCATTCATTATCATGAGAGATGGGTTCTTGTGAGCCACTACTCATGAAACATGGGTACATGAGTTTGACTTGAAAACTACACGGTTCAATCCTAATAGCAATATCATAATTCTCATTAAAGTTGAAGAATCAATAGAAATTAGCCCCAAGGGTTCATGGACCCTATAAAATTTTACAAAAGATTAAATATGTGGCATAAAAATCAGAGCTTCCTCCTTTCTCCAAGGTCCATCTACTATTCCATGTTTCCTATTGTAGTTTAGAAAAATGTATCCCTTTACATTTTCACTTGTTTGGGCCCACCTTATTTAAATTTATGCTTCTTTATGCCTTAAATGGTCCTTTTTTCCCCCACTTTTAAATTAAATATTATTTTAATTCAAAAGTTAGCTTTTCCCTGTTCTTCTATAATTAAATATATCTTATTTATTTAATTATTTCCCATTTTCCCTCCAATATTAAATAATTATTTTTAATTATTTAATATTTGGTCATTTCCCCCACCTTTGAATTAAATATTTCTTTAATTCAAAAGTTAGCCTTTCCCTCTTCATCTATAATGAAACAATTATTTCAATTATTTAATTATTCATTACCCTTATCTTTATAATTAAATAAATATTATTTATTTAATAATTTCCCACTTTCTCTCCAATATTAAATAATTATTTAATATTTGGTCCTTTCCCTCCCACTTTTGAATTAAATATTATTTTAATTCAAAATTTAGTTTTTCCCTCTTCTTCTATAATTAAATAATTAATTCAATTATTTAATTATTCATTACCCTTTTCTCTCTATAATAAAATAAATGTTATATTTATTTAATTATTTATCCTATCCTTCCTTCATCTCCCCAATTAGTTAATTATTATAATTATTTAATTATCCTTTCCCTCTCTATTAGATAATTATTTTTAATTATTTAATTATTTAATTATTTGTTCTCAACTTTCTTTTTAAATAAATAAAATCAATATTTTATGTATTTCTCCTATGTTGGCCACTAAAATTAAATACCTTTTATTTAATTTTAGCTCCTTGATCCATGTCTTTCAACTCTCAATTAACCTTCACCCATGATTAAATTATTTTCTAACTTAGTCTTGGCCCTTGATCGTGATCCTTATTCTAGCCACTCACTTAACCCTCCTCTATAAAAGGAGACCTTTCATCCTCATTTGAAGACACACAACAAGAAGAGGATCAAACACCAAGAAGGTGATCTTACACACTGAGAATTCTAGATTAAGAGAGCATCTTCAAGAGCATTATCAAGGCATTCAAGGGAAGATTATCAAAGTATTATTGTAGAAATCAAGGATCCATTATCATTTTGAAGGCATGCATGTTGATATAGAATTTTTTTTGATGTAGCATTCAAGATCACTTCAAGTATTTCAAGATATTATCTCAAATCAAGTTCATGATCAAGAATCACATCCATAGAGATTTCTACATGTTGATTTCATTCCAAGGTTTCAATATTGGTATGGTAAGTAGTGACATTGTTATGTTAACTTTTCATTCCTTCAATTACATGTTTCAATTCATTATCAACTTTGATTACTAAAACGGGGTTTGACCAAGGAAAACCCCTTTCCCCTAACAATCAACATTTTCTTCTCTATGATTTGTAATATGAAATGTATACACCTAAAAATGGTCTGGATAAATCCAATTAATTAAATATTTATTTGATTAATTAACCTTTTATTCTTCTAATATTAAATAAATAAAATTATTTATTTAATTGGTTCATTATTTTATTCTAATGACATTATTTCAATTATTCTATTTTAATTAAATAAATAACTTCAATAGTTTGATTTATTCTATTTTATTCTATTTGTTTGCTTTATTTAATAATATTCTTCTATTTTCAAAAAATAAATAATGCTAATATTCTTCCAAAAGTGAAACTTTCAAATAAAATCAAATTTTCTTTATCCTTCCAAACTAATTTTGGAACATTCACGGGAAAATTGGCTTTCCTCTTCCTCTTTTCATTCTTGGTCTTCTCAAGGAATTCTTTATCCTTTCCATCTTCTTCTCCACCAAATTCATTCTTCTCCATTGATTTATTCATAATTTACAGTAGTTTCTTTTATCATAATTTCTTTGTAGGTTCATTATCATTCAAGAATCATCATATAAGATTAGATTAGTGCAATCTCATTCTCTAAATTAGAATTTTAACAGTCATGATGCTTATCAAATCTGAGAGCTAAGTGATTTAATAAATATTTAGAGATAGAGGACAATAGGACAGTTTTAGTAGATTTATGCTTCTAATTTCATTTAATTGATCTTACATATTCGATATAATGTCTTATTTAGAAGTGTTTTAGTTTTTTTTACTTATTTAATTATTTACACTTACAATTTGGTGCCCACTATGGGGCATAACCCCATATTTCACAATTTTTTTTTTTGAAAAGTGTTGTACAAGATTCTGGCGTGTTTCTTTTAGCACGATCAAGAGTTTTTTTAGTGCTTTCAACATAAAATATAGCGCTTGGAAAACTATAGTGCTTTGAGGGTTTGCTTCAGCACATCGGCCATAAACTTTAGTGCTTCAATAGTCTTTTTCAACGCATCCACTGGATGTTCCCATCACAGTCGGCAATTATCTTCATATCTATTTTAGCACTTCAGCCTAATTCTATAATGCTACGGCTAATTTCTATGGCACTTTTGCCTTATTTTGTAGCACTTCTAATGAAAAATATAGTGCATTTGATCTAAACTATAGTGCTTCATCCCTCTATTTCAGTGCTTTGTAACTTGCTATCTAGATCTGATGCGACCACAGCCAAAATTTTCTTTAAGGAATTTGGTTTAAAATTTACCAATCCTAGGGTAGTCATTTGATTTAAAATTTATCGATCCTAGGATAGTCACAACACAAATCCTATGTTGGATTAAAATGAACACCATGTTTTCTGTGGAGCAACATCTTCACAAAAACTAGGAAAATGTCTTTTGGGTTTAAAATTGAACAAAATTAGTTGTTGGGTTTGTGCAGTGATAGGCTTATGCTCTCCCCTTAATTGTGTTATTCAGAATTCCAAACTCATCCTTTAAATTCATGCACTTTATGCTTTGTTAGATCCTTTAGACAGGCCCGCCATAGTGGGAAAAAGTACTCACCCTACAGGAATGACCTGAGTGGGGACGACCAAAAGCCATGGTTTTCCAACCCACTTTAAAATTTATGTGAATCTAAAGAAACCCACATTCAACAGAAGTGTACAAGATAACCATCCCCAAAATATTTGTTGTAAAGATTGGGAGGTCTCCTAAGGGAGTTTATCATTCTGTCGCTCTGAATGGATACCCTATCTAAGAACCTAGTGTAGTATCCAATTTGTCAGTTTTTGAACACTGTAATACTCAGCGGTGCAAGGGGAGGGAAGAATTTTCCCCCAAGATACTCACCATATAATTGCCACAAATCATTTGCTCAAGGGATTGGGAAACCTAACTTTGTGTATGCACCTAAAAAAGACAAAAACATGGGTTCCCTCTAAAGGGTGACATAGCTGTGTGAGTCGACACAATTCTAAGATGTGGGTTGTTTGAGTATATAACTGTATACCTTGGAATTTATCCTATTCTAGTGCATAAAATAACTCAAAATACGAATGGTAAAAGACCAAGGACACCTCAAGATTAGCCAAAAGAGAGTGACAAAACAATAAGGAAAATAGATAACATAAGACACAAATGGCTTTACCTTCCTTGTTGTTGATACCCCTTTGATTGGCCCTTGCTTAGAATGGGATGTGTGCTCCTTGATGGCTCTTGATGTGGCTACAATGAATGATTTTGCTATGTGCTTGGATGCAAATGCAAGTGGATGTAATTGAAAATTGGATGAGTGCACAAAATGGCAGCATGTAGTTGCAAAATGACTAAGTCCTTTAAATGCCCTTGAGGAGGGGGTATTTATAGGAGAATTTGAATTCTCTAGAGAATTCAATGGTCAAGATTGATCCAACAAGGTCAAGATGAAGGGCTATGGTGGGTTGAGAACCCACAAGCCCTCACATCTTGACATGTGGAGGGTGAAGTGGATAAAGGTAGGATGATGTGCAGGTGATGTGGAGGAGAGGTACATGATGTGGAGGAAGGACAAGTACCTTCCAAGTACATTGGGAGATGGGAAGAATCTTGGGTGAATAAAAGTGAATTAAAAATTCACAATGATTGGAAGAATCTGGTGGATAAGACAATGTTCCCAAAAGGTGGGAATTTGTCACATGTGACTTGATGTGCAAGTCAAATATTCTAGAAGGTGCATGGGAAAAGGGGATTCTAGAAGGAATAAAATGTGAATTAAAAATTCACATGGGGAAGAGAGGAGCCTAGGGTGAATAAAAAGGAATTAAAAATTCCTTGGGGGATGGGGAGAGTTGACCAAGGTACTAATTAGGTTTAACTAATTAGTAATTAGAGGATAATTAGGGGTTAATGTGGATTAGAAGCCAACTTGCAAAAGTTGGAGGATGTGACACATCCTAATCAAGGATTAGGCATGTGCACATTCTTAATGAAGAGATTAAGAGATGGATTAGGATTAGATGAAAATGACATGTGAGGAATTAAATAAATGTAATATTTATTTAATTTATTTGATGAAAAGGGGATTAAGGAGGGTAAGGTATTTAATTATTAATTAAATACCTTAGGGATTTGGCAGAATTAAAGATATTAATTAAATAATAGTAATATTACTTAATTAACTCGGATAAGAGGATGTTTGGATGAAAAGTGATAAATTTGGATAAATTAATTGTCCAAATTTGGATGTCTACATTTTGCCCCTCTTTGAGATGGTGTTATGAAGTAGCATCATTTCAAAGAATATTAAAATATAGAACCCAGAAGAAGATGGTTAGATTGGGAAAGATGCCCCAGTCATCAAAGGGATGACTAGGCAGGGAAAAAGAAAATGATGAAAATTAGGGATGAAGGATGCCCCCTCGAGAGGACATGCGGGTTCAAGAGAACACGGATGTGCTCTCGAAATGGATGATGTGATGCAAGGGGAGATGAGGAAGATGATGCAAGGGGATGGGTAAGAGAGTAAGTGATATGGAGATGGATGGAGCACAAATGGATTTTACGACAAAAGGTGATGTTGCCCCAATCAAGGTACAAGCCAAAATAGGTTGATGATAGATGGAGTGTTGTCAATGAGGGAATGAAGGATCCTGAGACAACACGATGATAGGGAAGGATACATCCTACTGAGTGGTATTGATGAGGGAAGGATACATCCCAAAACACCACTAAAGGATAGGGAAGAATGCCTCTTGATGATGATGATGAAAGTGTTGTTGATGAGGGAAGGATACATCCCAACAACACCGAAGGGATAGGGAAGGATACTAATGGATGATGATGATGATGGGTCAAGGATGGTACTGGGAACAAGACCAAGGATATGATTAGATGATTCGGGCAAAATGGAATGGATGGTGGTTGGATAGAGATGTGAGATAAGGATAAAGGATGAATGGATGGGGGGATTGTGATATATAAGAGGATGGGGGATATATGTAGAATGATGGAATGGAGAATGAAATGCAATCTTAATGCAATTTGTCATCTTCAGAGCACTGATTTTTGCTATAGCATAAGACACCAAGTGCCAGGGTATGTGGAACCAAGGCGTAATAGTGTCTAATGCATGAAATAAACACAACAGACAAGAAGGCTATCCCAACACCCCAAGATCACAAAGACCTTGGTCGGGCCAGGTATTGAGATAACCACAAGCAAAAAAGGATGCCCCAGCATAACACAAGACCTCGGGGATCTTGGTGGGTACTACATGGGACAACCAAGAAGACATAATCAAACAAAAGATCAAGATATGCCCCTATGTGGACCAATCAAAACACGCCATAATATGACGGATCATGGCGGCCTTGACAAGTGATGATAGGGAGCTCAAATGATAAACAAAATCCAAAAGCATCAAAAGATCGCAATCAATTTCAAATGTCCTTTGCCATAGGATCAAGGGGATGGATGGGATTGATGAGGTCTGTTAGGAAGGATGCATCCTGTTGAGACCGATGATGGATACTAAGCTAAAAGATCAATATGACGTAGGATATTCAAAATTGATTGGATTTGGTGATACAAGCGGGTCTTGTTTGTTAAGAACCAGCTAGATAAGGCCATACCGTGATGACACGACACAAGGGAGACAAGACATGAGACTGACACACCCTAAAGACGTAGGGGCTTGGGGGTCGATCAAAGATTAGCCTTGCCTACGTGGAAGCACAGAGCCCTCGTAGTTCGATAAAAGGCTGACGACTGACCATTGTGGAGATTTCGATGGATGACCAAGATAGGATGGAGAACAGGAGAAAAGTCGACAATATAGATCGATGATGGATGGAACCCCGGGGGCAGATCAAATGATCGACCTTTCCTATGTGAAAGTGCAGGGGCAACGTACTTCGACGAAAGGCCACAGACAATTCATGGATGAAAGATGATGAGATAACCCTAGATAAGGGGTTAAAATGATTAGACTGACACGATGGAACAAGATAGACCTGTTGGATTGGATTGGAGGATAGTGTCTAGACAAAGTTCAGGGAGGGATGGGATAGTTATTCAAATCATCAAAAGATGAATTGGGAGGATGAGATGACGAATAGATGAATGATGAGAAATGATAGGAGATGGAAAATATGTGCAAAAGAAGAAGAAGTGATGGCAATAACATAGATGACAATGGATTGTATGGGGAGTAGCCAATGACAAGGGATTAGGAGATGGGATGAGGGGAGAGGATGGGGGGAGGAAAAGGATTATTTGGGTGGATTGGATAGAGGGATAAGGATTTGGATGAGGAAAAGGTGACCAGATGGATAGGTGGGAATAGGTGGAAGATTACTCAGAATGAGTAAACGATTGATCAAGATTATGGAATGAGAGTTTGAAATGATATGAGGTTTGATGAATGTTGAGATGATAGATGAAGGTTCAAAGTAGATGAAGGAGTGAATGGATTTATTAGAATGGATGAATAGGACAAAATTGAAGAAGATGGAGGGAGGGATCTTAAGACTTTGTTCGGTAGCCAAAGACATTGACTACAGATGGATGAAAGCCCAGATTAGGGGTGTGGCTAAGCTCAGATTGGGATAAGATTAAAGCTCAGATGAGGATTGGATTGAAGATTAGAATGATTGAAGGATATGATTGGATTGATTCTACACTGAGTTCTGGGGCTTAAGGGATGTAAGGTGTTGACCAGCAAATTTGTCCAAATTTGGCAATTTTATAAAATTGTCAATTTTTTCCATTTTAGGAAACTTCATGGTCATATGTTTGAGAGTCCCAATTTTTTCCAAGAAATACCCATTGGTGAAATAGGATGAATTGCCAACTAACATCCTAGATTTGAGATATGCATTTTGAGTTATGAGTGAACAATTTTTCAAAATGCTGGAAAAAAATACTAAATTGGGATTTTGAGGGCCTAGATGAAAGTTTGAGGCCCCGAAAATGGGTGAAAATGGGTTCCAACGACTTTCATAGAAACCTGTTGGAAATCCACTCGTTATCTCGTAACGCAACTACCCATCAAATTTCAGCTCAAACGGACACCCGAGTCAAAAGTTATGGCCTCCGAAAGTTTCGGTGTAAAAATCATAAATCAATTTTGAAAATTTCAAGACATGGGTTTTGTTCGGGAGCAAAATTAAACAACTAGGTCGGGATCAGTTTTCTGAAAAAGATAGCAAAAATATGAATTTTTGGCAGGGATAGGGGCGCGCCACAGTGGGACGTATGCGCCCCGGGCCGCGGGGCGGACACGCCCCGGGAGGGAGGGTGCACACGCCTCGGGAGGGAGGGCGCACATGCCCCGGCGGGGCGCATATGCCCTGGGGGGCGGAGACGCCCCGGGAGGGAGGGCGCACACGCCCCGAAGGGGCGCATATGCCCCGGCGGGGCGCATACGCCTCGGCGGGGCGGAGACGCCCGGGATGGAGGGCGCACACGCCCCAGCGGGGCGCATACGCCCCGGCAAGGCAGAGACGCCCCGGGATGGAGGGCGCATATGCCCCGAGGGGGCGGAGACGCCCCGAGAGGGTGCACACGCCCCAGCGGGGCACACACGCCCTGCAAGGGCGCACACGCCCCGGGAGGGCAGAGACGCCCTGGAGGGGCGCACATGCCCCAGGAGGGCAGAAATGCCCCGGGGAGGAGCAGAGCCACCACGACAAAGAAAAGCAAAAAGAGGGACGAGGCGATGAACAGTGAGAAAATATAAGGGATTGAAAAGATGTGTAAGAGAAGCAAAAGTGAGGGCGATGAGATAAAGGGAATTGGGTTGCATGGAAGGAGGCCTATAGCCAAATACCAATGACAAGGGATTGTGAGATGGGATGAGGATAAAGATGAAAGAATGGATGAAGGATGGGAGGGATTGTTTGGATGGATAAGAATATAAGGATTGGGAGATGAAAGGGATGGATATGAAGATAAGGATGGGGAGATGGAAGGGATGCTGTGATAGATGGATAGGGACAGAAGGATTGGGAGATGGAAGAGATGCTGTGATAGATGGATAGGGACAGAAGGATTGGGAGATGGAAGAGATGCTAGGATAGATGGATACGAAGATAAGGATGGGGAGATGGAAGGGATGATGTGATAGATGGATAGGGACAGAAGGATTGGGAGATGGAAGAGATGCTAGGATAGATGGATACGAAGATAAGGATGGGGAGATGGAAGGGATGCTGGGATAGATGGATACGAAGATAAGGATGGGGAGATGGAAGGGATGTTGTGATAGATGGATAGGGACGGAAGGATTGGGAGATGGAAGAGATGCTAGGATAGATGGATACGAAGATGAAGGGATGTTATGATAGATGATGTCTCCAAGGACTATGTCACAAAGGAAGCAAATGCCCCCACTCTAGATATGTCATATATAATGAGGCATGAGGGATGGGAGATGAGTGGATGGGAAGATAAAGGAGATGACTAGAGGTGGATAGGATGAGTGACCAAGGAACATGATAGAGCATGGATGAAGGGAATGTATACCAAGAGGTGGCCAAAGCATGTATAGATAGGTGCCCCTGTTTTGATCAAGATCACAAGAAGGATGGAGGGAATGGGAGATAAACGAGATATGATGGTAGGATGCGGAAGATAGATGGGATGGGGGGATTTATGAAGAGGACAGATAACAGGAAGACGGGTGCATAGCTAGAAGCATACTGGATGGAGGGAATGCATATCAGGAAGTTGCCCCCAAGTGCAGATGGGGATTTACCTATGACGCCTGTTTGCCAGGTTTTCATCATCGTACTTATCCAAGGCGCTTGTTTGCCAAGTTTTCACCATTGGACGAATTATTTCTCTTTACTATTTTATTTATTTATTTATTTTTTATTTGATTTTTTTGGATTTTTAGACTTTTTCTGAATTTTTGGATAGGAGGGGGATGAAAATGGATAAGGATATGGATATGGATGAAGGACTCAAGCATCAAGTTAAATACATGATAAGGATATGGATGAAGGACACAAGCATCAAGTTCTATACGAGGTAGTAAGAGCCCATGTTCGAACCGACTATTGAATGTTGGTACAACCTTATGAGGATAAATGGATTATGCAAGAGGATGAATTAGGGGGATTTGAGGGGGGAGATACATGGGACAATGGGCGGGATATTGGAAATGGTATGGATAGAATGATGGGGTGGATAAGTGATGGGGAGATGAGTTCAGGACCAACATTGGCACATGTGGTGAGAGATGTGAAAAGATAGGGGGACTGATGGACAGAGAATGTGGGGATAATGGAGGAGATGGAATAGCGAATTTTGGGACATAGGGACCCAAAACAGATTTAGGAGATGAAAGGGGTGTATAATCAGCTTTTGGATTAGCAACTTTGGATGTTCTTATAGATTTTTCATTTGATGGCATTGCATCTTTTTTCTTTGGGATCCACATGGTTTTGATATTTGCTTTGCTGGCTCTTTGCAAGCTATAGATTTTATTTTGATTTGGGATTTTGTTTTTCTTTTCTTTACCATGTCTTTTAGAGGGGACATGGGAAGCGTTGGATTCATATGGATGCTTGGATTTATGCATTTTTTCTTTAACAGTCAAATTGCTTTTAGTAGCAATGGGATGGGTGCGAGGAGATGGATGATGTGGAGTGATGGAGGAGGTATGGGGATTATGTGTAGATGGAGGGTTTAGGTATGTGTCATTGTTGATCCTAACTATGGGGTATGTGAGAGGGATGTTTATGATGGATGAGATGGATAGGTGATGAATGGATGAAGGGATGGATAGGACGAGATGGAGGAGGTGATTTTGGGATATAGGGGCCCAAAATAGACATAGGACCTGGAGGAAACAAGGGCATGGTAGATGAAGGATTGGAGATGGTAGATGGAGGGATGTAAGGACCCAAAATGGATGGAGCGGATGAAGGAGGAATATGGACGGTGGTTTTGAGGCGATATGACAGAGGAGGAGGGATAGCAGCATATGGTCTGGTGGAGCAATGGGAAGAGCTGACATTTCTTTTGGAAAAGGCTCGTTGGGGACATCTAGAGGTTGTACCAACATCTTTAGATTGTGAGTCTTGGGAAATAGGTCCAAGACCTTGCATGCAGACTTGTTTTTGACTTGGATGGGCTCTAAAATACCTTGCTCATGAAGGCCTAGACCTTTTCCTTGATAGTTCATTTTCTTGAGCATGTGATCCATGATAGGATTTGTGTTATTCAGAAAACATGATGCGAGTCCATTATTAGGTGGAGGATGATGGGCGGTAAATACACTATGCGTTTCTTCTGTGAGGAGGCCACCATGGAAGAATGTGAGAGTACCAAGTGGATATGCAAGTGATGTAGGTATAGCAGTTTTAGGCGATGATGGGAGATCATGAGAGGGAGATGGTGGGATAGCAGCATGTGGATAGGTGATATCAGGAGAGGGATTAGGGGATATGATAGGATATGGATTTGTGGTAGCAGGCTCATGCGATGGAGATGGAGATGGAGCGGTGGAGACAAGGGGATCATGGGGTGGAATGGATGGGGGACTGTGATCTTGAGGTGAACTAGATAGGATGGTAGGATCTTGATCTAGAGAAGGGGATATGTTGGCATGCTTTGGATTAGACTCTTGGCATGACGCATCTTGTGTGGATGGAAGGATGACAGAGTGTTGGAGAGACTCTTCGAGTTGGGGAGATGGAAGGATGGAGGATTCGATGTAGTCACTAGAATGGATTTGGGCATCATCGATGGGTTCGATGACTCTTGGAGTAGGAGGTGGATGTTCAATGGATTCAACGGATTTAAAGGATGTGATGGTAGGAGATGGGGGCTCGGTGGATGCAGAGGGTGTGATGGTAGGGGATGGGGGCCCAGTGGATTTAGAGGATGTGATGGTAGGAGATGGGGGCCCAGTGGATTCAGAGGATGTGATGGTAGGAGATGGGGGCCCAATGGATTCAGAGGATGTGATGGTTTCATCAGTGATAGGTGTTGAGTGGAGAAGGGTCTCATCACTAACGACCATGGATGATGGGTTGGGATGGCATGGTTCCACGACTGCAATGTGTGGAGTGGGAGATGTCTTCTTTGTTATAAGTCCTTGGAGAACTTCTGAAATGAGAGACTTGCATACTCTAGGATGAGATGGTGTGGTAGGAGTGGATAAAGGTTTATGGATTAGTGGGGGATTAGGACTAGGGAGTGGTGGGCTAGGATTAGATAGAGGAATGGAATTGGATGCAGGACTGGGAATAGATGGGGGATTAGATGAAGGGTTAAGATAGGGGTATTGGCATGGTGAATTAGGACACAAGGATGTGGGTGGTGGATGGAGATATTGAATTACAGATGTGGGATTAGGATAAGTTGGTGTGGATGTTGGATTAGGATACGAAGGTACGAATGTAGGATTAGAGTGAGAAGATTGGCATGGAAGATTAGGGTAGTGGGTATATGCAGATGAAGGATTTAGATAGGAGGATGTGGATGGGGGATTAGGATAGGGGTATTGAGATGGTAGACTAGGATAAGACAATGTGGGTGTTGGATAAGAGGATGATGTAGATGAAGGGTATGATGGATATGACGGATATCCCTTGTCAAAGGTAGAAGAAGCAATGTGATTAGGCATGGATGAAGACATAACAGGATAACTCATAGGAGTAATTGGATTTTGGAAAGTGGGCGGAGAAAGCTTACTAGTAATGATAGTGTCAAGGGGATCTATGTCATATTCCTCTTGATCAACAAGACTTTCGTTATCGTCATCAATGCAATTAGGGTTTCCCTTGACTACTATTGATGGAGGATAAGGATTCATGATGATGAAATCATAAATAGAATGGATCAAAGATTTTGGATGGAGATGGATGAAAGCTCAAATTGGGATTTAATTCAAGCTCAGATGAGGATTGGATTAAAGCTCATATTAGGATGATTGGATGATGTGATGGGATTGATTTTGATTTTGATGGGATTCGGTAGATGGATGATTGGATAGGGATGTGATTGGATCGGATTGGATAAGATTAATTGATGATTGATCTATTTAAAGCATAAACGGATGATTACGACACCGAATCCACCTTGAGATTGAAAGTAAATTGATAGGGCCGATGGTGATGATTATCTTAGGATGGATGACAATCATAAGTAGGTGTTGATGATGATGATTAGATTCAAACACCTAGGTCAATTTGGAAAATAACTTCTGAAATGGTGTTCAAGGGATTTGGATGGGGAAAATGATTGATTGGATTGGCTAGACGAATGGTTGGATCAGGTAGATGATTGGATGAATTTGATTAAAGGACTAGATTGGTTTGATTGGAGAGGATCAGATGACTGGATGATGTTGATTGGATAGTTGTGATTGGATGAACCTAATAGGATTGGTGTGCTTGGATTGATTAGATGATTGGATGAATTTGATTAGGGGAATGGATTGGTTTGATTAGAGAGGATCAGATGATTGGATGATGTTAATTGGATAGTTGTGATTGGATGAACCTAATAGGATTGGTGTGCTTTGATTGATTAGATGATTGGATGAATTTGATTAGGGGAATGGATTGGTTTGATTAGATAGGAAGAAACAAAAGGTACCACTAGATAGAGCTCAAAAAATTAAGCAAATTTGGTTTTTGAATGAAGTTGATCCAGTGCACGGTTTGTAAATGACAGCCCTAGGAAGTTAGGGGTGTAGTCGCCCTTCTGCAGCAAAACAGGGGTGTAATCGCCTTTCTGCAGCAAAACAGAGGGCGCTTTCGCCTTTCTACGTTAATTATGAGTGGGGTTTGGTGATGTAAATGGTAAAAATTATGACGTTCGCTAGGTGAGGGTATGGACTTTTGAATGGAATATGAGGAAATTAGAATGAACGGGCAAATTGAAGATGATTGTGGAGAATGAGTGGGGATTTGGAATGGTTGAACGAAAGTTTGGAATAATGAGATGGAGGTTTAAAATGGTCAAATGGAGGTTTAGAGTGATAAAACGAAGGCTTAGGATGATGAGATAATGGTTGGGAATGGTTAAATGATGGTTTAGAGGCTAAAAGGACCCAAATGGGGTGATCTCAGATGTTCAGGAGGGCAAATTCGCCCCTCTACAACAAACCAGGGGCATAATCACCTTTTTGCGGTAAAACAGGGGCGTAATTGCCTCACTGCAGTAAAAACAGGGGTGTAATCGCCCCACTGTGGTAAAAAAGAGGCTTGGTTTGATGCAAATGACTATGGCAAGGACTTTAAAATGATAATGATAAGGCCAAATTGTCAAAAGTTCACTGGTTTCTCACAAGAAAATACTCTCTAGCAAATACAACCCTATGATTAGTGTTAAGGGTATGGCCAAAGTGGTCTTAATCTAGGATGCACAAGGTATCTAGGGAGTCCTCGATATACTCTCGGTACATGAGGCACAACCATGAACACCAGCCCATCACAAGTATGAGTCGGGAACCCCAGGGAGATACTGAAGGGCTCGGACCAACTCTTCACGTCTATCTAGGTATCACCCTAGCTTCGACGCTCTGCCAATTACGACGTGACTAGATTGGGGTACAGCTTTCGCTCTCCCCCCTTTGTATACCCCACCGGTACGCGTGGTTGGAATCATCCCTTGGGGTGATGAAATCCCCAAGCAGGTCCCACTATGAAGAAAACACTAACCGCTTCCAACTACTCCCTAGGCTCACACGAAGTGCAAGGGGAAAGCGGAAACAAGCTAATGCTCCCTTTGGGTAACACAAAAAAAAAAGACAAGAAAAACAAGCAATAAATATTACTCCCTCTAATTAAGCTATGTTCTTAGATTAATGCAAATAGCAAGGATAATTTTAAAAAAAGATTGAGCAAATGGATAGCCCTGCAAGCAAATATTAGATATTTTATCCCGCTTTCTCTATCAACTTCACAAGAATATGCTGCAAGAAGTTAGCAAAAAACACATGTATGCCTTCAAGGACAATGTTAATGAGAGAAATAACAACTAAATCCGAAACCAAAATAATAATTTTACCTTCTATGGGGTACAGTCGCCCTTCTGCAACAAAACAGGGGCGTAATTGCACTTCTACAGTGAACAGGAGGGCGCAATTACACTTCTGCAGTGAACAGGAGGGTACAATTGCACTTCTGCAGTAAATAGGAGGGCGCAATCGCACTTCTGTAGTAAACAGGAGGGTGCAATTGCACTTCTGCAGTGAACAGGAGGGCACAATTGCACTTCTGCAGTAAACAGGAGGGCGCAATTGCACTTCTGCAGTGAACAGGAGGGCACAATTGCACTTCTGCAATAAAATGTTAGCAAAAAAGTGATTTTCAGCCCAAGAGGGCGCACACGCCCTTCTGCAGAAAAATGTTAGCAAAAAAGTGATTTTCAGCCCAAGAGGGCGCACACGCACTTCTACAGAGAAGTGTTAGTAAAAAGTGAAATTTCAGCCACGTGGGCGCACACGCCCTTCTGCAGTGAAGTGTTAGTAAAAAGTGAAATTTCAGCCACGTGGGCGCACACGCCTTTCTGCAGAAAAGTGTTAGTAGAAAGTGAATTTTTAGCCACGTGGGCGCACACGCCCTTCTGCAAAAAAGTGTTAGTAAAAAGTGAATTTTCAGCCCTGTGGGCGCACGCACTTCTGCAGAAAAGTGTTAGTAAAAAGTGAAATTTCAGCCACGTGGGCGCACACGCCCTTCTGCAGAAAAGTGTTAGTAAAAAGTGAAATTTCAGCCACGTGGGCACACACGCCCTTCTGCAGAAAAGTGTTAGTAAAAAGTGAATTTTTAGCCACGTGGGCACACACGCCCTTCTACAGAAAAGTGTTAGTAAAAAGTGAACTTTCAGCCCCGTGGGCGCACACGCCCTTCTGTAGTGAAAACAGGGGCGTAATTGCACTTCTGTAGTAAAACAGGGGCGTAGTCGCCCTTCCGTGACGTGTTCCTGCAAAAACTTCAACAACAGCAAACATAAAGTATGGGAACCCATTTGTGGGTCCCACCGGGCATGCCAGAAATGTATACCTTAGAATTTATCCTATTCTAGTGCATAAAATAACTCAAAATACAAATGGTAAAAGACCAAGGACACCTCAAGATTAGCCAAAAGAGAGTGACAAAACAATAAGGAAAATAGATAACATAAGACACAATGGCTTTACCTTCCTTGTTGTTGATACCCCTTTGATTGGCCCTTGCTTAGAATGGGATGTGTGCTCCTTGATGGCTCTTGATGTGGCTACAATGAATGATTTTGCTATGTGCTTGGATGCAAATGCAAGTGGATGTAATTAAAAATTCGATGAGTGCACAAAATGGCAGCATGTAGTTGCAAAATGGCTAAGTCCTTTAAATACCCTTGCGGAGGGGGTATTTATAGGAGAATTTGAATTCTTTAGAGAATTCAACGGTCAAGATTGATCCAACAAGGTCAAGATGAAGGGCTATGGTGGGTTGAGAACCCACAAGCCCTCACATCTTGACATGTGGAGGGTGAAGTGGATAAAGGTAGGATGATGTGCAGGTGATGTGGAGGAGAGGTACATGATGTGGAGGAAGGACAAGTACCTTCCAAGTACATTGGGAGATGGGAAGAATCTTGGGTGAATAAAAGTGAATTAAAAATTCACAATGATTGGAAGAATCTGGTGGATAAGACAATGTTCCCAAAATGTGGGAATTTGTCACATGTGACTTGATGTGGCAAGTCAAATATTCTAGAAGGTGCATGGGAAAAGGGGATTCTAGAAGGAATAAAATGTGAATTAAAAATTCACATGGGGAAGAGGGGAGCCTAGGGTGAATAAAAAGGAATTAAAAATTCCTTGGGAGATGGGGAGAGTTGACCAAGGTACTAATTAGGTTTAACTAATTAGTAATTAGAGGATAATTAGGGTTAATGTGGATTAGAAGCCAACTTGCAAAAGTTGGAGGATGTGACACATCCTAATCAAGGATTAGGCATGTGCACATCCTTAATGAAGAGATTAGGAGATGGATTAGGATTAGATGAAAATGACATGTGAGGAATTAAATAAATGTAATATTTATTTAATTTTTTGATGAAAAGGGGATTAAGGAGGGTAAGGTATTTAATTATTAATTAAATACCTTAGGGATTTGGCAGAATTAAAGATATTAATTAAATAATAGTAATATTACTTAATTAACTCGGATAAGAGGATGTTTGGATGAAAAGTGATAAATTTGGATAAATTAATTGTCCAAATTTGGATGTCTACAATAACGATGACCTGTTTTCCTTAAGAGTGATTCTACCTAAAGTGTATTATTTGTTATGAAGCCATGGAAATAAAAAAGAATCATGTTTGGTTCTTGAACATACACTTATTGTCTAGACTTTAGGACTTAAACAACAACTGTTCTATATTTTCTTGTTGTCTATTCTTATCATTAAATCAAAGAAAAGATCATCCCAAATAAAATAAAAAATTTCAAATTAATTGGTGACAATTCATGATTTGGGATTGCAAATCCACACAATTTTTCATAAAGTCTCTTGCAAAATGAGTTTGAAAACCAAAGAAGAAAATCAGTTACAAGAATCTTTTGAAGAAGAGATTATTTTTATACAAGAGTAGGAAAGTTTTACTCCACCATAGGACTTTCATTCATAGATTCCATGATTTTGCTAGGGGTTACAAAAATGATTATGCCTTAGAACCCTTGTACTCACTAGCATATTTTTAGAGAAGGGCTCGTTCATAATGCCATAATCATAGTCACCCTATTCATCCATCTTTCATCCCACAATCGACAATAGAGTATTCTACTACACCAGATCAAGTTTTACAATAGTGAAAATTTGAAAACATCAGGCTTAAGTCCTAGGATAGCACTTCTACAGTCTATTTTGATGCTTATGCTTTGTCTTTTTGCACATTTTCATTGTCTTTTTAGTGCATCAACCATCTATTTAGTGCATTGGAAAAATATTTTAGTGCTTCCACAACACTGCTAGTATAAAAAAAATTAGTATTTTAGTGCATCTACCATCTGTTTTAGTGCATCTACATTGTCTTTTAGCGCTTCTACTGCATTTTATAGCGCATCAACAGTCTGTTATAGCGCTTCATCCCTCTATTTTAGGGATTTCACAAAGCAAGAAAATAGAGAGTTACTGAGAACATCCATTAGTTTGTTAACATTGAAATCAGGCTTTTTCTCTAGGTGAAAATAGTTTCCACAGTGTGCAACCTAAAATAAAAAACTTTCCATATCCAACATCAATCTTGGTTATTATGTCAAGTTTCATCATTAGGATTCTTATCATCCTATCATCACGAAACGAAGCATAATATCTTGATTTTTAACTTAGCCCCATCAATAGGATATATCATCCTATTCAACTTGGTCAAAATTCAATTGACACTTATCAAAACACATAAGATCAAAGTTTAGTGTGAAAACCAATTGTTTGTATGCCTATTTATACAAGGTCAACATATCGGAGACTTCAAGAAGAGGAAAGTGAAAGATCAAGAGCCATGGCTGAAGAAAATCCATGGGTGAGATATAGCCAAACTTATCCCTTTAGTGGTTCAAAAGAAAAAGAAATAACTCCATAAGAGATTCAAAAAGTACAATAAGATCCACACTTCCATAAATTCATGGGAAAAATGTTGGAACAAGATATGGAGAAATATCTTTTATTATTAGTTGATAAAGGTGCTAAACTTCCAAAATATTTTGACGTCAATCAACTCAAAGAACCATCTACACCTAAAGCAACTAATATTGATAACACAAATCATGTGTATGCCTTATCATGACAAATACAACAATTGCAACAAAAATTTCAAAATATGCAACAAGGCACCACAAAGAGGTATTCTTTACAAGATATTTGTCCTTACCCCTTCAATCCAAGTGTTAATATGATACCATTTCCACAACATTGTGAATTCCCCACATACAACAAGTATAATGGTAAAACAGATCCAATTGATCATGTAAGGGAATTCAGGACCATGAGCATAGAATTTGTGCATGAAGATTCTTACTTACTAAGGTTGTTTCCAAGAAGTTTAGGAAGCAATTGCATGGAATGGTTTTCCAAATTGGAACTAGGAATTCAATCTTTTGAGGAACTGATCAACAGGTTCATATCACACCTTTCCTTTAACATTCAACATGGGGTAACTTTAAAGGAGCTTTAACACAAAAAAAAAAAGAAAAAAGGAGAAGCATTCCTTTCCTTTCTTCAATGGTGGTGAAAGTTGTTCGCTAAATATCCTCGTTCTATTCTTGAAGAGGAAAAGATAGAAATGTTTATTGACAATCTAGTCGATGATATGAGCTATAGATTGGACTTGCAGTGTCCATCTACCTTTGAAAAGGTCATAGAGAATGGGCTCAAGATTGAAGAGGCTTTAGTTAAAAGAGGAACAATTAAACATTATAGTGAAGGATCACACAATGATTCCTCTAGAAACAATGACAAGCCAATTTTTTTGCAAAAGAATAGAAATACTAATGCAACAAATGATGCACATGCTTCGAAACTAGTATTTATTTTGACACCAATTACTACAAAGAATAAGAAAACTAATGAACAAAACATTAAGTGTGTGAACCCAAGCCTTGGTACCTGCAAAACAACATGAATAATCAAGTTAAACAAGGAAATGCAAGCCAAAACAAAGATTCCCCATGAAATCCATTTGGAAACTCAAATTAGGAAGAAAATGTTGAAGAACACAAAGCAAATGACAAAAACAAGATAAAATCCTAATTAAAAGAGCAAACTCTTGATCCCATGGGGGAATTGGTGCCAATTTGATGTGAAAATTGGCCCTTTCCCAATTCCTATGATTGCAAGCTTCGAATGTTGAAGAGGTTGATCCACTTTTGATGATGAATGGTGAGAAACTCCAAGCCAAATCTGCAAAAAGCCTAGCTAAGAATTCAAATGATGGATGAAAATGGCTAAGTATTTTAGCATGGTAACTTTACTTGGATTGTGGATGATAAAATGAAGATATGAGCCTTTCATTTATAGGATTTCAAGATGGATGAAAGCTCAAATTTGAGCAATGTGGGACTAACTTTCATCCAATGATATGGTGCCACTTGTCAAGCTATGAATGGATGATGGATGTGCAAGATTTGGGGTTTGTGCCAATAAATGCCAATATTTGAAATTCAAATTTGTTGAAATGGCATGTAAGAGGTATGAGAAAATGCAATAAATGCCACTTGGCTCAAGGCAAAGGACATGTAAGATGAATTTACTGCCTTGTTGGATGTACATGTTGACTTGGAATTTTTGAATTCAAATTGAGGGAATATTCCAAAAGATGCCATGTGAGGGAAAATAAGGATTTAATAAATGAATTAAATCTATTTTTATGTGCAACTTGCATTATCTAGAGGATGGGACATGAGATTAGATTAAATTAATCAAGGGTTAATTAATTTAACAGGAGATTTGATGAAGTGACTCATTTGACTTAGATTTATGGATTTATTTAAATAAAATAAGAGAGGAAGATGACAAGAGCTTAATTAAATAAGAATTTGTATTTATTTAATTAAAAGAGATGATGTTAGATTAAATCAAATAAGGTTTTAATTTATTTAATTTAATGGATAGACTTTAGAGATTTAATCAAATAAATTGATTATTTAATTAAATAGGGATGATTAGATCATATGGGTTGATTTAATTAACAGAAGGAATTGACTTAATCAGATAAAATTATTTATTTAATTAAGAGACAAATATTGATGAATTTAATTAGATAAGGAGATTTGATTAAATGGTTAGACCGAGGGATGATTCAAGATGAGATGATGTTAGTGGATCAGGATCGAGTGTGTGGTCACTCTGTATATTTTTGATGTATACATTAAGTATAATGTTGGTCAAGGAAAAAAATCAAATAATGGGGAATCCAAACCCCAATCATATCCACAAACATCCAATCGACAAAAAATTCACACCATTAGGGTAGTCATTGGAATCGGTCTTGAAGGAGCTCACTGAAGCAGAACTTATCAAAGTGAAAGAAGCAAGAAATTGGGATCCACAAGTCAAACCATTGTGGTGGAATGACTCTCACTATTGTGCTTATCATCAAAACAAGGGGTACATGACACAAGATTGTTGCCAATTGAAGTTGCATGCTATACAAGACCTCATTGACAAAAATCAGGTATTTGTGGAGGGACATCAAACAAACAACGATCACACTGCATTTAAGAATCCTTTGCCAAACTATGAGAAGGGATAATCTTCTTCCACAACTGGTAAAGGTAAAAACATCAACTATGTTTATGACAACATTATTCTTTGTCTCTCTACTTACGAGAATGGTGAATTTGACAATCAAATCAATAGAGTCAATGACATCATACCCATTGATCTAGTTCCAAACATCGATACATCCACCAACCAGATCAATGTCATTAAACTCAAAGGAAAACAAGAACATCAATTAGTCAATGTGACAACAAGGGGGAAATCCAAGGTCATATTGAAAGGAGCTTCATCTTGATCCGTTGATCCCCCCTCCAATCAATACAATATTATTGATCAATTACAAAAAATACTAGCACAAATATACATTTTAGAACTCAAAATCTCGCCATCACATAAGGAGGTTTTGGAAAAATATTTTGTGTCTACAACAATGCCTAATAATCTTGATGTCTGTCAATTCCAAGCTATGGTGGGGCATTTAACTACTCTACATTGTCTATCATTTTTTGAACATGATGATGTTTTGCTTACCCATCCACATAATGTGGTTCTTCATAGTGAGGTCCTCATCCATAAACACCAAGTGAAATGTGTCTTGATAGATGGAGGGGTTGGATTAAATATTTGTACTTTAATGCTAATCTGTGCACTAGGTTACTCTGATGATGCCATTGACACAAGGAGGATGATCACAATCAAGGCTTACGATGAAGAAGAAAGATCTTCCAAAGGGTTGATAATTCTACCCATTCAGCTGGGACCAATAGTAAAGAATGTTGTTTGTCAAGTGTTGGATAGAGATCTTACATCTAACATACTCTTGGGGCGACCATGGATCCATGACATGCAAGCATTACCTTCAACGTACCATCAATGTTTGAAATTTCCTGTCAATGGATAGGAAGTTACAATTTTAGCTGATTATAACAATACTCAAACTTACAATGTGCTCAAAGCATCTTAGGATAATTTGGTACCACACAATAGAGAGACCAACACTTTTACTAACACTAAGAAGCAACCAAATTTCAGATCCAAGTGGATTGTGAAAAAGGATCTATCAAAAGAAATGAAGGTTGCAAACTCCACTTCATCAAACAATGAAGAACTACTTGTTCTTTATTACAGTAGTTCAAGGACAAGGTGCAGTTACAAGATATAGGTATTGGAGAATATTCCATTGAGCACTCTTTATATCTTTCACCATTTCTTCCATCTCCAAGAGCATATGGGCAACCATCGACAATCACCCAATAGTCATCACAACCCACAATGACCTTGGATGGAAGGTTTATAAAAGAAGGTACTCTCGATGAGGAAACTGAAGACAATACAATTCTAAATTGGCTTGATCAGGATGAAGAAGCTTCTACATCATCCAATATACACATAACAACAGATCAATATGGGAAAGGGAAGGAAATCTTAGAGAAAATGGGTTATCAAGGACAAGGACCTCTTGGTATAAGGAAAGATGGTATTATATAACCCATTAAACCTTTAACACTTTATCCAAAGGACAAAATTGGATTGGGCTATACAACAGAAACAAAGGAAGAAACCACTCATAAAATTGTGGAACCAATCCTTCAAATGAGGGATAGGGTATGTGTAGGATCATCATGGAAAAAATAGGCCCTTAAGTGGCAATAAAATTCAAAAAAATTAGAGTTAGGCAGCTTGATGTAAAAAAATGAATAAGTTATCTATATTATTTCAAAAATATGTAAGAATAGAATTGGTAGAAAATTGAATGCAGTTTCTAAACTACTAGGATTTTTTCTTAAAAAAAAAATCTATTTGGTGAAAATTTGAAATTTCAATGCAGTAGCACTTAAATTTCAGGGAAAAAATAAGAAGTAGGTGTCTATCTAACCACACTAACCACAATGAAATGATAATTTTTTTTTATAA
>VDFB02091400.1:0-20920 GCA_007258455.2 Sequoia sempervirens | reverse complement strand
ATTTGAATTGTGCTTGTATTTGAATTTTTAATTATTTCTATATTTAATATATATATTTTATAATTTTGATTTGAATTGTGTTTGTATTTATAGTTAATAATATTATTTTAAAAAATATTAATATTGTTTTTAAATTATTTGTATTTGTATGTTTACTACAAATTTATATTCTTCTTTAAATAAATTTTGTGTTTGAAAAATCTTTTAAAAGAATCTTAAAAATAATTCTTATAATTTTCAATTTAAATTGTATTTAATGTCTATCTTTTTATATAATTTATTTATATGGTAACTAAAATATTACATTCCTAACTGATTATTTAAATGTTTAATAATTTTGAAAAAAATAATTTAAATAATGAGTTACATAAATTAACATTAACATACAAATAATAATTTAAATACCATATTAACATTTTTGAAATAATATTATTAACTGTAAATACAAATACGCATTCAAATCAAAATTATTAAACATTTAAATAATGAGTTAGGAATGTAATGTTTTAGTCAACATATAAATAAATTATATAAAAAAATAGACACTAAATACAATTTAAATTGAAAATTATAAAAATAAAAATTTTAAGTATTAAAACTCTAGGCCCACATTTCTTTTAGGAAACTAAAGGAAGTTGTAAATCATCAAAAGATGAATTTTTATTTTTATTTGAAGCATGAAGTCTATAAGATAAGCTAGATTTAAAAGAGCATTCAATTTTATAAAATGTTCTATTGAAATAGTATGAGGTTAAGGTTATCACTCTCAAGGATTGCTACTTTAAGCTAGAGTAATAGAGATTGGAAAACATTTTCACAATTAAAAAAGGGGTTGTAAAGACTTAGTTTACATCAATTAAAAAATTATTAAACATATAAATAATTTAAATAAAGACACAAGCTCTTAAAAAAAGCAAATAAAATAATAATTTAAAGAGTAGTGTAAGCACTCAAAAGTAAATTAAAATAGAACTTTATAGAACCAATTTTATGTCACTTTTAAAAATTATTAAGAGTAGAAATCATTTTATAGTAAGCATATAAATAATTTAGTTAGGAATGTAATATATGACTAAATTTAAATTATTTTTCCAAAATTATTAAGCATTTAAATAATCAGTTAGGAATGTAATATTTTAGTTACCATATAAATAAATTATATAAAAAAGATAGACATTAAATACAATTTAAATTGAAAATTATAAAAATTATTTTTAAGACTCTTTTAAAAAAATTGTCAAATATAAAAATTATTTAAAGAAGAATATAAATTTGTAGTAAACATACAAATACAAATAATTTAAAGAAAATAATAATATTTTTTTAAATAATATTATTAACTATAAATACAAGCACAATTCAAATCAAAATTATAAAAAAATATATTAAATATAAAAATAATTAAAAAAATTAAATATAAATACAATTCAAATAATAAATCTCTTTTAAAAGATTGTTAAATATAAAAAAAAACATATTTAAAGAAAAATTTATAATAGACATACAAATAATTTAAAAATAATATTATTAACTGTAAATACAAATACATATTCAAATCAAAATTATAAAAACAATATTAAATATAAAAAATAATTAAAAAAATAAATTTAAATACAAATCAAATAATTTAAACTATTAAATAATTTAAATCATTTAAAAATTATTAAAATAAAAACATTCTTTTATTTTATTACAAATAAAACAATGTAAAAATATATATATATATATTATAAAAAAATTAATTTTTTATAAATTTAATATAGCTCCAAAACATACCAAATAGACACACTAATACTAAATGTACAGTTATTTGCCCGCCTGCTGCAATAACGGAAATGAAATTTGAATACTACGGTCTGGTCAATCCCTCCCTGCCAGTGCTGGTACATAAAATAAATTGCCCACAATAGGGTACAAGTGATTTTAATAAAATAAGTTTTGATTTATTAAGTCTTTTAAGTTTAATTTTAATAAAAAAATTGTTTAAATTGTTTAAGCCTACATTTTTATTGTAATTAAACATTTATATTTCAAAAATATACATTTAATCATTTTAAAAATAATTTAAATTTTAATAAATTTTATTTGAATTGTATTCTGTGATTTTAGTATTTTAAATTATTTTTTATATTTAATAATTTTTTTAATATGATTTAATTTTTTGAATACTTTTTATTTGAATTGTATTGTATTTATAGTTAGTGTTATTTTAAAAAATGTTAAAATTATTTTATTATAAATTTATAATCTTCTTTAAATAATTTTTATGATTGTCAATTTAAATTGTATTTAATGTTTATCTTTTTATATAATTTATTTATATGTTTACTAAAATATTACATTGCTATAATATGTTTAATAATTTTTGAAAAATAAGTTAAAATTTAATCCTCATAATTTTGATTAATTTAATGTTTAGCGATTATTCTCTTATTTAAATTGTTTATATATTTACTATAAAAAATATTTCTACTCTTAATAATTTTCAAAGTGACATAAAATTGACTCATACAAATGTTTTAATTTACTTTCAAGTGCTTACACTTTTCTTTCAATTATTATTTTATTTGTAATTTTATTAAGAGCTTGTGTCTTTATTTAAACTAACATACATATATTAATTAATATAATATATAAAATATGCAGAGTTATCACAAATTATTTATTTTTATTTTTTTATGTTAGAATGCTATTTAAATTAGTAAATGTATAGATATATGTTATATAATAATTCCTTATTTCAATAATTTTCAAATTTAGAACCCAAAACTTAATTGAACCCTAAAGCTTCACCTTAATTCTAATCACAAGTTCTATCTTAGAATCCTAACTCCAACCTTTACCCTAGTTGAGTTGTAATCCCAACCTTAATTTAATTCTAACTCCAAGCTTTATCTAAGAACTGTAATTACCCCTTTGGGGTTTTAGGACTTAGAGTTGATAGATGAAATTATTATTTCATCTAAATAACAATAACTTATAAATTTATTAACTCAAAAATTTCTAAATAATACGATAATTTTATTTTCAATAAATAAATTTAAATGAATTTTATTAATATATAAAATAAAGTTATTATTTTAATTATACTAATACTAGAAGATTTCATTATGTTAATTTTATTTGTATTAGATATATGTTTCACTTAAAAAATTAAACAAAATTTTATTTATGTAAAATATGATGTGTGTAGCATGTTTACCTATGTGTAATTTATTGTTTATCTAGATGTGTAGTTTAATATTTGTGCATTAGAGTGACCATTTAGGAAGTAGGTGTTGGGAGTGACTAAGTGAAAGTGGTATTTTTTTTATTGGTAATATTGATAGAACAAGAAGATATTCTAAATATCTTTCTTGAAGCTACTTGTCAATTGGAATTATCTTCCACTATTGTTAAAAAAAATCGAAGTGACTAATTCAAAGTGATTTTTGGGTGACTAAGTTTTACCGTTCTTAGATAAAGCTTGGGGTTAAAATTAAATTAAGGTTAGGGTTACAGTTCTTAGATAAAGCTTTGGGTTAGAATAAGGGTTCCAATTAGGGTTAGGGTTCAATTAGGGACAACTGTAGTTAGGGTTAGGCTTATGGTGTTCAAATATAGGGTTAAGGTTATAATTATGATTAGTGTTTGAAATAGTGTTACAGTTAGGGTTAGATTTCAATTAGGATCGGGGTTAGGGTGTTCAATTAAGGTTAGGATTATAATTATGATTAGTGTTAAAATTAGTATTATAGTTAGGATTGGACTTTTAATTAGGATTAGGGTTAGGGTTTACTTAGGTTTAGGGTTAGAGTTAGGGTTCTAGGACAAAGCTTCAGGTTAGAATTAAATTAAAGTTAGGGTTATCTCAGATAAAGCTTGGGGTTAGAATAAGGGTTAGGGTTCAATTAGGGTTTGGTTTTAATTAGTTTACACTTCAATTAGGATTTTAAGACTTAGGTTTCATTAGTGTTCAAGTTAAAATAGTCTTGAATTTCCATTAGGCTTAAGGTTTATGTTCTAGGGTAAAGCTTGGGGTTAGCGTTTATGTTCAATTAGGGTTAGAATTAAGGTTGCATTTCAATTAAAGTTAGTGTTAGGTTAGGGTTAGCAATTATGGTTTATAATTAAGGTTTGGTTGGAGTTAGGGTTAGAGTTAGGGAATTGGGATTTAGTTAGTGTTAGGGTTATCTTGGGTTAAATTAGTGATGATTAGGGTTTAATTATGGTTAAGATTTAATTAAGATTAGGTTTAGGGTACAATTGGTATATGTGATAAAGTTTTGGGTTAGGGTTATGGTTGGGGTTGGAGTCAAGGTTGGGGCTACAATTCGACTAGAGTTAGGGTTATAATTACAATTAATGTTATGATTAAAATTTAATTAGGATTTAACTAGGGTTATGGTTAGGGGTTATATTCAATTAGGGTAATTGTTTAACTAGGGTTAGGATTAGGGTTCAATTAGGGTTAGGGTTATAGTTAGGTTAGGGTTAGGATTTAATTAAAATTACTCTTAGGGTTTTATTAGGATTATAATTAGAGTTGGTATTGCAATTAGGAGTATGGTTTGTGTTAGAATGAATATTATGAGTAGGGTTAGAATTATGGTTAGGGTTAGAATTATAATTAGGGTTGAATTTCAATTATGATTAGGGGTAGGGTTAGGTTAAGGTTAGGATTACAACTCAACTAGAGTAAGGGTTAGAGTTAGGGTTCTAAGATAGAACTTGTGATTAGAATTAAGGTGAAGCTTTAGGGTTCAATTAGGTTTTGGGTTCTAAATTTGAAAATAATTGAAATAAGGAATTATTTTATAACATATATCTATACATTTACTAATTTAAATAGCATTCTAACATAAAAAAGAAAGAAAGAAATAATTTGTGATAACTCTCTGCGTATTTTATATATATTAATTAATATATGTATGTTAGTTTAAATAAAGACACAAGCTCTTAATAAAATTACAAATAAATAATAATTGAAAGAAAAGTGTAAGCACTTAAAGTAAATTAAAACGTTTCTATGAGTCAATTTTATGTCACTTTTAAAATTATTAAGAGTAGAAATATTTTTTACAGTAAATATATAAACAATTTAAATAAGAGAATAATCCCTAAACATTAAATTAATCAAAATTATGAGGATTAAATTTAACTTATTCTTCAAAAATTATTAAACATATTATAACAATGTAATATTTTAGTAAACATATAAATAAATTATATAAAAAGATAAACATTAAATACAATTTAAATTGACAATCATAAAAATTATTTAAAGAAGATTATAAATTTACAATAAAATAATATTAACATTTTTTAAAATAACACTAATTATAAATACAAATACAATTCAAATAAAAAGTATTCAAAAAATCAAATCATTTTTAAAAAAATATTAAATATAAAAAATAATTTAAAAAACTGAAAAATACTGAAAATACAAATACAATTCCAATAAAATTAATTAAAATTTTAATTTTTTTTTAAATATGATTAAATATATATTTTTTGAAATATAAATATTTAATTACAATAAAAAGATGTAAACACAAACAATTAAACAATTTTTATTAAAATTAAACTTAAATGACTTGTAAATCAAAACTTACTTTTGTAACTTTATTAAATTTACTAGTGCTCTCCAAAACTTACTATTCCTAACTTTCTGATGGTGTTAGACTTCGATTTAACTACTATTGTACACGAGTTGATAGTGGGCTATTTTTTTATCTTCCATTGGTGCTGATTGCAATTTATGCGGTGAGGAATGGTTTTTGTAATATGTTTGCATGCAAATAGTTCATTTACAACATTTTAAATATATATTATTATTTTTTATTTTATCTAATTTAATATATATTATTTTTTATTTAGAATTTAAATATTTAATTACAATTTTTAAAATTAAAATATTTAAAATTTAATAAAAATTGTAAAAACTATTTATATTTTCTCAAAAACACTTATGTTCTTATTTAATTTTATTTTTGAAAATATAAATATTAACTTTTAATATGAAAAAATATTAATATTTTGGAGAAAATATAAATTTAATTTTAAAAATTAATAATTGAATGCATTCAAAATATTATAAATGTATTTTAAAAAGTTCTTTATATGATGGTAAGAAAATATATTAGCTATAGAAAAATACACAACACATAATTCATGTTCTCTAGATTGTATTATTTGTATTTTAATATTTTTTATTAATATATTTTAATTATGTTGATTTTTTAAAATTAATATTTGATTTTAAAATATTAAAATTCTATAAAAAGATAATTTTAATTTATTATAATTTATTCTAATGTTAAAATATTCTAATTACTAGATATATTTATATTCTCTTTATACATTAGAATTTTTTTCTATTAAATTCTATACAAGTACAAATATTTTAAAAATAAAAAAGACTAAACTAGTATAGAAATCTGAAATACATCTAGAAATAAAAATCTTGAATTATTATATTTATTTGAATATTTACTTTATTTGAATAAATACATTTACTTAAGAGTTATTTAATTTTATTAAATACATTATATCTCTTGTTGCAACCATAATTACACTCACCATAATAAATAGAAAATTAAAATAAAAAGCTTCACAATATGTATTATCCAAGGGTACTTGTTATGTAATAATACATATAAAATAATCTTATTCAAGATTTGTAATAATAACTAGAAAAATAAAATTAAAGCTTCACAATAAATTCTTAGGATACATGTTAGGTAATAACCCATATAAAAGAATATTATTCAAGATTTGTCTTAATAACTAGAAAAATAAAATCAAAGCTTCACAATATTTATGATCTTAGGATACATGTTAGGTAATAATGCATATAAAATAATATTGTTCAAGATTTCTTTTAATAAAAATTTACTTTTTAATGATGGTAGCCATACGTTCAAAAAAAATTTATTTAATCCTAAAACACACCCTATATCAGTGTTCTTAATGCTATTTAAGTTAATTAAATAAAATGTATATACTCAATACAATTAATTTAAATTGAGTTGATGATAGTTTGGATATGATAATATTTTATATAGCAATGATTCCACTTAGTAATTTGGACACCCTTTTAATTAAATTAACATTATATTCATAACAAACATTGATAGATAATAGGAAAGTGATTTCTAAAAAATTTCCTTATTAATGTGAATGATCAAAGAATGATTACTTGTAGATGATACTTTAATGTCCAAATTAATGCCTTTAAATACCAAGGTGTGTAATAACTCATTGCACAAGTGTGTATCATGTAAGATCCCAACTATGAAAAAACATGTATCAATAATATGAATTTTTTGAAATTTTATTTTTAGCTAAGATCCATGTCATGCAAGATAGATGTTGTGTGCCACAAAAATGACTATCTTAAGGTACATAATGAGTGTATGAAAATATAAGCTATTTATAAGGTTTGTATGTGAATAAGTGTAAATATGCCAAGGGTAATGTCAAATGTGTTGAAATGTGTCCAAGAAAGAGTGAATGAGGATGGATTTGAATCATGGAAGTAGATAAAATTGGAATGTAAGTGTCACATGTCACTATATAGTTGTACAAATATTTTTTTCAAAATAAACCTACAACTAAGTGGAATTTCACATAGGTTAGTTAATCTCACCAATATATTTTTCCTCCATTTTAAGGTACATTGAAATCCTCATTATTGTGTGTCTAAAGAGAATGCATAAACATGTATTAAGTTGTAAATATACTCGGTCATAAAGAAAGATGCTATGGTCCATATATTGTCAAATGTGTTGAAATGTGTGCAAGAAAGAGTGAATGAGGATGGATTTGAATCATGGAAGTAGATAAAATTGGAATGTAAGTGTCACATGTCACTATATAGTTGTACAAATATATTTTTTAAAATAAACCTACAACTAAGTGGAATTTCACATAGGTTAGCTAATCTCACCAATATATTTTTCCTCCATTTTAAGGTACATTGAAATCCTCATTATTGTGTGTCTAAAGAGAATGCATAAACATGTATTAAGTTGTAAATATACTCAGTCACAAAGAAAGATACTATGGTCCATATACTGTCAAATGTGCTGAAATGTGTGCAAGAAAGAGTGAATGAGGATGGATTTGAATCATGGAAGTAGATAAAATTGGAATGTAAGTGTCACATGTCACTATATAGTTGTACACATATTTTTTTCAAAATAAACCTACAACTAAGTGGAATTTCACATAGGTTAGCTAATCTCACCAATATAATTTTCCTCCATTTTTAGGTACATTGAAATCCTCATTATTGTGTATCTAAAGAGAATGCATAAACATGTATTAAGTTGTACATAAATATACTTGGTAATAAAAAAATATACTATGGTCCATATAATGAAATGGACCCAACTATATATCTTCATGAGTGTTCATCTTTGGCATGCATGCTCCTTGGAATCCTACAAAACACAAAAAAAAATGCAATGAGTTGTGTGTTTCTCAGAATTGGAATAAGAAAAAGGTCATAAAATTTCTTGGTTGTGTTAGAAAATAAAAAAAGTAGTAATAAGGTTAGGAAAAATTTATTTTATAAATCTAGTGGTGTGACATATTAAGTTCTACCACATTATGAAATCAAAATATGGCATATTAGGCATTTCCATGTCATGTATTAAAACTCTATTTAGACATAGTAATGATTTTTTGTATTCTTGTAACTATATCTATTTGCAAGCTTGATAAGGAGAGTTAAAGAAAAGACATACCCCCTTAAATTTTTCATATTTGTTGAATGCAAGGAATTAACTTGAAGAGAGAAAAACAACACATAAAATGTAAATGTATGCTAAGCATATAGAGAATGTAAATTAAATAACTATAAAAAATGCATTGTGTAACAAGTCAATAAGATATATATAAAGATAGGTGTTGAAGAACATGGACTGGAGATAAAAATATAGGTATATAAGTTTAACCCTAGTATGAAATTTAATGGTAATGTGAAAATGGCCCTAGATGTGCAATATAAGTGGTATGAGGAGGTATGGTTTTCCCAAAGTGACTCTTACAAGATGTAGTGCATGTGATATCATATGATATGATAAGAAATGCATGATGCCCTTAATGTAGTAAAGGTAGCTCTAGGAGCATAATCAAGCATGTAGGCACAAGATGATATGGAGAAAGACAAATTGCATTCAATGTAATATGATAGCATGTTATAAGAAAAGGACAACATGATGGATAAAATAATATTCCCCCAATCTAAAAGGGTGTCTCTAAAAGCATGATAGAGTAATATGAGTGAATATGGATGAAGAATTATGCCTCAAAATATAATAGATGACATGGCACTAGAGACACAATTTATGGCTACATAAGTTATAAAAAATAGGCGTGAGCACATAAGAGTAATCTAGGAATGAGGTAAATTGATAAGGCTCATAACTAAAATATAGTGATATTGCATGGCCATGTGATGTAAGCATGGTAAAAGGTCATAAGTATAAGCATCAAGTAATCAAAATAGAATACAGGTATTACAAGGGATGGGATAATGGATATCTAGGCATAAAAGAATAAACAAACTATCGTGATAAAATCAAGCATGGATGCATAATAATTGGAAAAGTAATAAGCAAGGAATAAATAGAAGTAAAAAATGTGGCAAAGATGAGAAAATAAGGATAAAGTGTGCAAAGGTAATAAAAAACAACATAAACACTTAGATAAAAATCAAGTAAAAAGAAAAGTGTCTTGTATACATTGATTTGATCCACGAAAATAACATAAAGAAAAGTCTTTAACATATGACTAAAATTACAAAAGACAAGTTTTTATTAAACTAAATATTAGTTTCTTAAGAATATTAACATAATTAATATATTAACTAGAAAAAATAAATACAATTTAAAGAACATGAATTATTTGTTAAGTAATTTTTTATTTATATATAATATATTTAAAAGAATTATTTTAAAATATTTTGAATGTATTCAATAATTAAAATATCTAATTTTATAAAAATTAAATACATTCAATTGTTAAAAAATGAAATTTTATAAAAATTAAACTTACATTTTATCCAAAAAAAATATTATACTCTTTTTTTGTTAAATTTTTAAAAAAATTAAAGATATACTTGAAATCTTATACATAATATTCAAAAATTTATTCTAATGTTTTTAACATTCTTTCTTTATCAATAATCAAATTAAAAATTATATATATAATAAAATTATTTCTAACAAAATTTTACATTAATTTATAATAAATATATCAAAATTTTAATGTTTAAATTAATTTAATATAAATAACATTTTAAAAGATTTCAATATTTTTTATACTACAATATTCATATATTTTTACATTAAAATAGTTTTTACAATTTTAATTAAATTTTAAATGTTTTCACAATTTTAAAAATTTGTAATTAAATATTTAAATTCTATATAAAAAATAAAATAAAAATAATATATATTAAATTAGATAAAATAAAAATAATAATAGATATTTAAAAAAGTTGTAAAAGAATTATTTGCATACAAACATATTACATAATTTTGATGTAAAAACCATTCCTCGCCAATGAAATTGCAACCAACGCCAATGGAGGATAAAAATATAGCCCACTATCAACTCGGTGTACAATAGTTAAATCGGGTCCGACATCGCGAAAAAGTTTATATCAACTAACATCAAAAATTTAATGGCAAGGATTGGTAACTGTACTGATAAAAGGTTGAGTTAAGAGAGACATCCACCTAAGCACTCAAGACTTAGTGTGTGATGTTTAAGCCCAGCCGATAGGACCTCTCTAACATTCCTTGTATGATGAGCCCATACAATAGTTATACCTGGTGGTTGGGAACCGATTGAAACACAACTCAAGATTCCATATCTTTTCTTATCTTTCATGTCTTTTAGCTGCACTCTAATGCACAACTTTAGTAACAAAATATTAGGAATGTCTCAGCATGTCTATCTATTTTACAGATTTTAGGCATGGTGTTGCATTAATTCTCAAAAACTACCACCAGATGTTGACATGTGTTCCACTTGGACCATTGTAGTGGCTTGACCAATGATGCACCATTTTCTTGGAAGTGAGGCACCTTCTCTCTTCAAAGAGTGTGGGGACGATGCATGGAAGATGGGGCCCGTATGTTGAGTTAGTTTCCCTTCAACAAATTGACATCACTGGTTCCACCACATGGCACCATGGTGTTTTCTCAAGAGATAACTAAGTGTTGCTTGGAATGGGTGAGCATTGGGGTGTCATGTGTCTACAACAGGGTACTTCATACATGTAGTGAACTTTGCAAAGGCCATGATATAAAATAGAAGGTCAAGGTTGGATGCCTGGCTTACAGCCATGCCTAACCCAATACCAAGGCATGAATAATTCAAAAGAGTGGATTATATCCACAATTCTAGCAACTAATAGGGAGAATTCACCTGTAGATGGAGAACCCAAAATATTAGGCTTACACATAAGGAAATGAAGTCACAAAAAGGGGAGGCTCGTAACATTTCACAATTTTTGAAGGGTGGCCCTTAGAGGAATCCATTCTTCTTCATAAGGCTAAGCTTTCTTTTGCAAAGCATCAAAAACCCTGTCTAAATTGATAATCTCTTTGAAAGAGATGTTTCTTAGGCTTTGCATAGTCGCCCTCATCTGGAACTTGAGCTACATGAGGGGTTGTAGGATAGTTTGTACTTTAGAGACACTCGGCACTTGGTTGAGTTTCACAAATATCATCTGGTCCTTTTTCTTGTAATCAACAACTCCTTGATTTCATCCTTTGAGGGGATTGTATTATCTAGGAGGAATGGAAAGGGGAGTCCTAAGAATACCAAATGTTCAATGTGTCCCTTTCTTTCTTAGAGAACTTGTTCCAATTCTTCTAGGTATGCTTTACATTTCATGGCTACTTTGTTGCAACTCAAGAATTTGTTGACTTTACCCACTACCTTCCTTTGGTTTGTCACTCTTGTTGCTTGGATCACTTCATCAATCACATTGTATAGTTTCTCTACTAAAATCTTTGAATATTTGACCTTTGGGGAGATGAAGGTGAGGGTCATCTCTACAAATTAACTCACCTGAGCATTCAATCATTGTGAATCAACGATAAACTCAAGTGTTGGCTTGAGGTGTGAAGCCAAATTTATGATCCAATTCCAATATGATATATATAATTGTTGAATCATTAGGAGGACACTTGTGGTCTAGGGATGGTTGACAAGCTCTTGTTTTAGTTGTTGAATCTCTTGGTCCAAGACCTAGATCTCTTGTTCTAATTTTTGTTGTAGTTGTTATTGTTTGTTTAGGGAATTCACAAGGCTTCTCTAGGCTTGCGCTAGCTTCTAAGTCTATTTTTGATGTAGTTGATCTTCTACTACTTCTTTTTCCTTCTTCAAACCCTCTATCTCAACCTTCAATTCAACTACCTGTATTTGTAGCTAGGTTCTCTAATTCGCTTCCAATTGGAGATTTTGATGGTGATGTGGGTCTACAAATTGGGCCTCATTCTGATGAGATCTACGTCTTTAGCTCTAGCCTTTGCCTTTTTTTGATTGATAATGACCTTCATTTTGGTGATTTCATCATCTTTCTTTGCCAGTTGATGACTCATCTTAACATAATCTATTGTTATGACCTTTTGCATTTCATCCATGAGTTTAACCTTATCTGTCAGCCTCACCTAGCCAAGGTTCAAACCGGCCTTGTAGGTTGAGTAATCTGTAGGCTACATTTGTCCATGAGGTTTAATCATTGTGGGTGTTTTGGGCGGGTGCATGAAGTTGGGTAGCAATTTCATGGCCACTTTCTAAAAAAAGTTTGAAAATGCTATAACGCGAGTGCATTATAACACACTCGCATTATAGCATGTTAAAAGCAAAAAAAAAGTGAAAGTTTCCATTTTCACTTCAACTGTTTTCTTCTTCTACTCGCAGCCAAAACCCCCAACTTTCACGCTCACATTCTAGAAGGAGGTATTGAGCACAAATCTTCAACAAGAGTTGCTATTTCTTTGCAAGGATGGCGAACGACAAATGAAGAGGTGGGAGAGGTAATTATTACGGCTTTTTATTAGTAGAAAAAAAAATAGGTTTTGAATGGACCCGAAACCATCAGGTTTTGAAGGGAACCAAAACTCGAACTAAGATGATCAAGCTTCCCAAATAATAAAGTCAATAACACCCAGCAGTGCAACAAAGACACAGCCAGCCAACAGCCAACAATCTTCCCAACAAAGTACCAAGATTTTACATGGATCTTGAACCCTTTGGTTTTAACGGGACCAATAACCCACTACAACAAGGTTTTGGTAGGGACCTTAAACCCATGAACACAACCTACAACTGCCATTCCAACAGGCTGCTCAAACTAAGATAGAAACAACAAGGGCAGCCAAAGGACCCTTCAATGAAAAACAAAACTCCCAGACTCCCTACCTCAATAAGAGAGCAACTAGGAAACCTAGAGAAAGAGATCACTACAGAGCACCAGGAAGCATCCAACATCTTGTAGCACCATCCAACCTGCTTGATCAACTCAAACTCCACCTCAATATGAGTGAGCTCCCCTCTATGAGAGAGGATAAAATGAAAAACCTTCCCACCAAAGCCACTGCACTCCACCTCGTACAAAATCCACCTCAATAAAATATCATAAGAGAGGAAAGAATATTTAACCACATCAACAGGCACCAGCTCCACCTCCATAGGAGCATGCTCCTCCTCAATAGGAGCGGTCTAACCTATAAAACATGGCAAAAAATAGTGACAGCACGAAGGATAGACAAAACATCCTTTGACACCACAGGCATCAGATGCACATCACAAGAAGAAAGAAACAATCGAGCCTGCAGTAAAAAGAACACCTCCAACTAAGCCATAAGAGTAAATGTAATGAATAACTCAACCAACAACCCTGAGATAACCCTCAACAATAGAGGTCTCAAAAACCAGCATGGGCACAGAAAAAACCCAACCAACAAGGCCAGGCCCAAAGCACAAACCACAGAGAAGCCAACAGGCTTCAAACGGCTAAATAAAGGCTTCAGAATGGAAGCACCCAAGCCCAAAATGAGCCACACAAATCTACAGGAAGACCACAGACCCCTCCCCCAAGAGGGAAGCCTAACTTCAAGAGCCATCAAGAAATCCACGGTAAAGCACCACACGTAGGCAGAAGGGCTCCGACAACCATAGAAGAGGAGACCCATAAGAAGAGCGAGGGGTCTTGTTGTGACCTTTTCACACATCGCCCCATTGCAAATGGGGACCCTTTGTTTTTTTTGCTTTTTGAGTTTTGCCTTGGCGTCACAACTGCTTATCACCATGTTTCTTTACAATGAAGAGTTAAAGTTTTGAAGAGTCATCCAAGCCAAGCAAAGAATTTGAGCCTAAATCATTGTCCAAACATCACCACAATGCTTAGGAGGCCCGAGGGACGAAGATCGACTGTCATTTCGGTCAATTCTGACATCTCCTACTTTTTGGGGATTGCCCCTCCGGACCCCCTATTTTTTAGGGACTTTATTTTTGGCATTTTTGGCCTATTCTAGACTTCCTATTTTTTAGGGGCTATTTTAAGAAAGTTGCTATTTTGGGAAAAGTTTCTATTTTGGTCAGGGTTTCTATATTTGGAAGGGTCCCGAATTTCGAAAATCCACTAAGAAGTTCGAAAAACTCAATAGAAATCTCAGAAAATCAATTTGAAAATTTGTGAAATTCATGATGAAAATCAGAAAAATGTTGGAAATCTGGAGAAATCAGTCCCAAAAATCACAGAAAATGGTGAAAAAATCTGGAAAATTCATGAAAAATCTGAGAGGTCATGGTGAATTTGCCTAAGTGTGGATTCATGGGAGTCCAACCAGCATGGAGAGAAGAAATTAATTGCAAAAAAGTTTCAGCCAGAAGAAACAATGGCATGGAGGAGTGTCAAGTCCGCCCAGCAATGGCATAAAGACAACACAAGCCCGCCTTAGAAGCAAAGGATGGCATGACAATGTGCCAAGTCCGCCCTTGGACAAAATGTGAAATGGCATGGAGTAGGGTGAAGTCCGCCCAGCCACATAGAAGAATGGCACAAAGGTGAGCAAAGTCCGCTCTAAGATGGCATAAGCTGATGGAAAGTCCGCCCAGCCACATGGATGAATGGCACAAACAAGAGGTAAGTCCGCCCCATGTAAAGTGGAAAGAAACTAAGGCAAGTCCGCCATAGGCACTGGGAGATGGAAAATACAACTAGCAAGTCCGCCATATGGAGAAGAGAAATGGCTTGAGCATGGGCTAAGAAAAATTGAATGGCTTGAACATAGATGAAGTCCGCCTTGAAAAAAAAAAATACATGGCTCAACAATGAGAGAAGTCCACCATGCCAAGGAGTGAGGAAAAATTAAAATTTTGCCTAAGTGTGGACATGGGAAAATTTAAAAATATGCTTGGCACTATGAAAAATTCGCAACACTTAGAGAAAATAAGAAATATTTTTCTAAGTCCAACATTCATATGTCTAAAACATTTTCGCCTGAGACTTAGGATGGAAGGAAAATTATGGCAAAATGAAATTGGATGGAAAGAAAATTATGGCAAAATGAAATTGGATGGAAAGAAAATTATGGCAAATGAAATTGGATGGAAAGAAAATTATGGCAAAATGAAATTGGAAAGAAAAATTTGCCTAAGGCATTGGCAAGAAAAAAAATTTTGAAAATCAAATTTGCCTTAGGTAAAAAAATAAAATGCCATAAAATGAACGGGTTGAAAACGACACATAAAATAATTATTTTAATTATTTTAATTTTAATTTTTTCAACACCCCAAAGAGATAACCAAAAGAAAATCACCTTGAAAGTGCGCCATGACACTTGAATGGAAAATAAATGGAACAATTTTTGCCATATGGAAGACTTGATAAGAGGTCCAACCGCAAGAGAGAGACATGGAGAATTTGACATGAAGTCCTCCAACTTTTGAAGATAGATGGAAAAAGACTCTCAAAGTCCGCCATGGAAAAGTGTTCACCAAGTCCAACTTGTAGAGAGAGAGTATAGCAAACAATGAGAAGTCCGATTTTAGGAGATAGAAATGGAGAATTAAACATGAAATATGCTCGTGCCAAGATGAAAATGACGGAGAGTATGAAGTTTGCTTTAAATTCGAAACAAAATTCACTTTGATATCAGGAGAGAGAGTGTTAAAAAATTCAGCACGAGGCCAGATTTTAGGAGAGAGAAAATGAAAATCTTCATCCAACATTGGGATTAATGAATAATTTTTGCCATGGCTAAATTTAAAAATAAAATAAAGACAAAATCAAATAAATTAGCCATTTTGGAGAAAATTAAAAGCTTGGAAATGAAATTTATAAAAATCTTTCAAAGCTTATCCTGAAAAGTTATCTTTAGGAGAGGAAAATCTGAAATAAATTTGTTTTATTGCAGGTGGATGACTACACAAGGCGAATCTTCAAAGAGGAAAACGGCAAGGAAAGTGTAAAGTCCGACTTGAAGGGAGATAAAAAAAAACTTGGGAGTCCACCCTTGCACATGGCAAGACCAATAGGAAGTCCGCCAAGAATTTGGCATCATGAAGACAAAGGCAGGCACATCGTCAAGTACATCCAACTTACACAAGCCAAATTCACAATTGAAGACAAATCTACCGGCGAAGTTTATTTGAGCACAAAAATGGCCAAAATCTTGAAGGTATTACAAAGTAGCCAAAATTTGGCTAAGTATGGAAATTCTTCGCAGGGAAGGTTCCAATTTCTTCCATTATTCAAGACCTATTGAAGCAATCCAGGCAACTTCTTGAAGGATTTCATCTCCTAAAGAATTAAAGACAAGCTTCCAATCAAAATCAGATGATGACAAGAAGAGTGTTCCAAACAAATTTTCATACTTAAACAATTTCTTGACACAAATTGGATAATTCAGAAAGGAAATCCAAAGGAATGACACTTGCTCCAAGGCGAGACTTCCAATGCAGGCGAGAAGGAGAAGCCAAAGTCTTAAGGGAGATCCAAAGATCAAAGCTAGGAAAGAACAAGCACAACGAATATAGTCATCAACAAGGAAAATATTTTAAGGCAAGCACGTAGCGACCAAGGAAGGTATCCAGCATGTTGAGGTGGCACCTCGTCATCTTCCAACCAATCAAATTATTCCAAATCAACATGCAACAACTTTCTATTTTATTTGTTGGTTCATATTTAGCAAAAAGGACAAGTGTCCTCGAATGTAATTTTCTCATTGGTCGAGGGGTAGCAAACCCTAATTAGGGTTTTATTTGTAATATTGGTCGTTGATCCTAAATCAATCTTGGCCATTGAATTGTAATTGGGGAGCCTATAAATTGAGCTCACCCCCTCATTTGTAAAGCATGGGAGCATGTTGCAAAACATGTTGAGATAAGCAATTGTTGTAAGATTGCCAAAGTAATAAGTAATGCATGCATTGTTCTGATGGTGATTACTTATCTTATTTTGGAGTTGTCATGGTTCTTATCCCTCATCATAGTTTAGATTTCATTTCATGTATGTTAGATGAATGCAAGATTTGATAAGCATTGATTTATGGTGAAACTTTTTTCTCATACTTTCTTTGAATGAATGATTTTCATTCAATGCGTAAAGTTAGCCTGAGCTTATTTTGTGGATGCTTAACTTCTGTCTGGATAAATATTGTTCGATTCGATGGTAGTTATTCATGACATGAAAATCATAAGCACATTCCCTTGAAGATTGCACCCCCTTTGTGTAGTTGTCGTTGAGCGTGGCGAAGCAAAGCGTGGTTATTGGTTCCACCAAGTCAATACCGTCTCTTGAATTCTTAGAAAGTAAATTAGAAATTCTAAACTCTTTATCTCCTTTTTCAGTTTGTTTGATCCATGACCCAAACCATAGAGCTTCATTGTCTAGACCTTCATTGTGAATTGAACAAGCCTAGCGTAAGTCCCTTTGTGTTACCAGCATATCACATCAACCACAGAGCTCATCCACACCTAACTGAAACATTGGAATTACCGTATGATCTTTCTTGCAGTCTTAGCATACGAGGTAGTTTTTCAAGAGGGATAGAGAGCATCTTTGACACTTTATTCTAAATTTGTTGTGTCATAAAACATGCATCAACATAGAATTGGCACTAGAAGGAGGCAAAGCGTCGGGTTGTTCATTTTCACAAATGGAGAAATTTAGTTGGATGGAACCAGTATGAATTTTGAAATGCCAAATCTGAGATATGTTAGATCTCTTTTATGCCAAAAAATCCAAAAAAAGTGAAAAGTTAAAAAATTCCAAAAAAAAATAAATTTGAGATTTCTCAATGGATGGGCGTCCATTCCATATTTCTTGCTCTCAAGACAATCTTGCTCAGATTTAGGAAAATTTGAATGCACAACTGTACCCCAGGAATTTGTCTAAGTTTGCTTTGCCAGGAAGATGTCGAATTCATGAGACTTCCCAGCACGAAGAGATTAATTGCTTGACATTCCTCTCGAGAATAGAGATTGTTCTCTAGGGGAAAATTTTCTTTTGGGATGTTCCCAAGCCAGGAGTGTTGGATGTAGAACCTGATGATTACAGCATCCCAGAAGTTATGAGGCCTTCACAAGGTTCATACTTAGGATCGAAGGTCAGATAAAACTAGGTAATGTTCATTTGAAAGGTGTCTTGGTCCCTCGTTGGTGTCGGATTCACAACGCACCTCATTCAGAGTTCACTTGCTTATCATGTGAAGAAGCTATCAACTATGCCAGATGTCGCCTTGGATTACCAGAGCTACCATATGGATGCTTCAATAACAAAAGATGGATTGAATACGTTGAACGAACATCTTTAGCACCAAATGAAGGATGTGCTTCAATATCACCTAACAACAGGGAGAATAAGTCACAACAAGATAATGTGGTCGAGCTCAGGGATCAAGTGGGTGAAGATATTACAAACATCACACCAGAACAAGAGGCCATTGGAGTAAAGATCAAAGAAGCAATGAAATACATCGAAGCAAGAGGAACCACCAAAGGCAACTGTCAGCATACGGAAGTGAATGAATATAAATTGCAGGTTATTGAAGATCATCGAGAAACAAAAATGGAGGACTTAGCTCAAAATGGAGATGGCGTGACAAATTTCCAACGCTCATTCATCCAAGGAGGGAAATATGAAGAAGGAAGTGGTTCCAATACACTTCAAGAAGGAATGGTCCTTGATGAAAAAAGTCAATCATGCATGAACAAGATAGAAGAAATGATAAGCAGCTTGAGGCAAGATAATATGTTCGACAATCAATGGGCCACCAAGATAGAAGCAGTGCTTGATCCATTGTTCGCAGTCATGGAGGAATTGCTTGAAATTGAAGCAAATGTAAGGCTACTTGACAAACAAGTAACTATGACAGAGAATGAAGAACAATTCAGGTTGGGGCTTGATCCATTGTTAGAGATTCAAAAGCAGCCAACACATGGAATGATCCAGATTTCCAAATATCCTCTTGAATCGAATTCCCGCCCCACTCCACCCAGTTTGGTTCGTGATGTTGATCTGCATATTTTAGATGCAAGTGGTATGGTTCACCATCAACTTCGACCTCCTGATGAAGCAATGGATGACGAGCAAGAAGTCATGTCTGCGGATGAAGACCACTAGGGTGTATCTTTCCCTATTATTGACTACAAGGAATATCATTTTGATTATGGAGATTTAGGAAAGAAGACTTGTTTATGGATCAATCATGGTCCGAATGAGTTGCCCCAGTTGCTAATCTTTCCTGAAGTTTTTCCCGAGTTTCAGATTCGTCCTTTGAAAGAATATTTTTCCGAGTTTAAAGATAAGTTTGCAAAGCTTCGCACTGTGACTGCTGCTGTGTTGCTATTGCACATCTTGAGAAATCATGTTAGGAGTTGTATATACTTAGGTCTTTTGACTATTGTTCACTTAATTTTAATTTTAATTTTTTGTTTTCGTTTAGAGTAGGTTTTCTTTTCGCTTTGTTTTTTTTGTTTAGATTAGTTGTTTTGTTTTCTTAGTTTAGTTTGCTTGCCCGTTTTGTTTTGCTTTGAATAAATGGGCTCCCATTTGTGAAGGGTGTTGTATCTTAAGAATTCTAGTGTCTGTGCAAAATTACGTTCAGTCCATTTCTTGGATAAATATTTGTGGATAATCTTCGAATCCTAGATTAATTGTTTCTAAAGTATCTTAAGGTTAAGGTTAGTACTTGACTGGAAAGGGAATCATCTATTGTATCTTGACACTAAGTCTTACAGTTATTATATCTTGCACACTTAACAAATTCTCTAAGTCATTATGGTCTCCTAGGTGAAGTCATGGCTAAGCAAATCAAAAGTCTTACTTCAGCGCCACTATAATGCTCAAACCCATGTGAGCTTCATTGCTTACAGGCCAAAGTGTGGAAAAATGTGAAAAGAAAAGAATATCAAAAAAGAAGAGAAATAAAAATAAAAAAAATCAAAGCATTTGGCTTTTGGGTGTGCGGACATCTCTACAGGCATACAATCCAAACAAAGAAAAACTAAATCGCTAGAAGTAGAGCAATCTTCGTGAGATTATAGCGATAACCTTGCTGGGGCTATGGACGCCCGCTGGCAGCAAGGCTCTATCCAGGATGCTTTTGGAGTTAAGACAAATACACAAGCAACCATGATGGAACCAAAGAGTCAAAATGGTCTTATGAGACGGGAATAAACGCATTTGCACACACTTGTAACTACAGGATAAAGGGTCTTGATACAATTTAGGATTCCTCTTTCCTTTTGAGAACTCTTCTTCGCCAAAGGGTAAGTTAGTTAGAATTAATCTAAGATTCTGGGTTTGAAGTGGGTTCTATCCTTGAAATGTTCAGGAACATTTATTTAGGTTGGCGCTAGATGTTGTGACCTTTCAACACATCACCCCATTGCAAATAGGGAC
>VDFB02091397.1:5372-19074 GCA_007258455.2 Sequoia sempervirens | reverse complement strand
AACGTAATCAAAGTTGTGCTAAAGATTATTTCTAGAAACTTTTTCTTTAAGGTTCTAACTGTTTTAGAATACTTGTCATCAAATTTGACGGACTGAATGAATCCTCAACACCAGAGTCTTCAGGATTATGGAAATTATAAATGGCTCGTTTGATGCATTTGTAAAAGTATCTTAGCCTGTCCCTGTTAAGTTCCTTTTCTCCCGGAAACTATCCAAGCCTCCAGAGGAATACCAATTCGTGTCAAATAATAAAACACAATGTTTGTGGTCCTTAGGTTGGCTTTTCAGGCTGAATGTATAGAGAATTAGCTGCTTTGATTTGCTCCAAATTGTAATTTCTAAAAGCTGGTGTGAGTTGCCAAACGTTGACAGGTTTTCAGATATGGTGCTTACTTGGGACATAAATATTGCATGAGTTCCGATTCGTTGAAAATTCCCATTCATGGTTGATATGCACTGCTTTAGAGAATATGTATGCCTTTATTTATTAGATGCTATTCAATTATTTATTTCCATTCTTACTCCAGTAACTCTGATGGCTCCATCTAGTCTCACTGAATTATTTACAACGATACAAGCAAGTGGAGAAAGGTTCAAATCCATTAACAGAATAAGTGTTTTCACTGGAATGCCATCCTGTTCTAAATTTTATTGATAAAAGATTCAAGGGTAATGAGAATCTCTTCATATAAAAAAATTACACACGTATGTTTTTGTTACAGCCCATTGTTTCACGAATTCTGCAGAACCCGTTCTGAATTCCAATATTATCAATTGTAGGAGTACTCATTCAAGTTTAATGAGGTATCTAGGGACAGAAAGCTATCCATAAACCTCAAGCCACTTGGCATTCTCAATCAGCAGTAACCTACACCAAAATTGGAGCTAATACAATTCATTTCTGCAAAAGTGTGCAATCAGCCTAAATTAAGAGGGATTCGAATCACACGGTATGCAGGCAGAAGTCATCTTCCTAGCATCCATAACGTTCCGTTTCGAAGATCGGAAACAATTACTTTTCTTTTTACCTTGCCTATGTATGGATTCTCGGATGACTTGAAAAGACGATATGCATGGCTCCTGTAGAGGTTAAAACGACTTTGCACAATTTGTCTTCCAATCTTGGAAAACGCATATAGTACATCTTTAAAGGCTATACAAAAATATTACAAGCGAACTATCCATCCACAACGTCTACGCGGCATTCCTAGCAAGAAGCATCACCAATAATCCCACAAGAACATTTCCTCCTATCTTTAAAATGACGAAAAAGATTATATCTCTAAGAATACTTTATCCGCCTGGAATAATTGAGATTAGCTTGTTGGCAGCGTGACAATCACCGATTCACCACACACTGTTGATAACTGAATTAGCTTTTCCAGGCAATGCATTCAAAAGTCGAAATACAGATGCCAACTTGTCACTGCAATGTTCTTTCTGCTTCTCATCAATGTAGTTCAACACAAATCATATTTCATGCTCATACCGTATTATTTCCTCTGATTGCAACTATGGATGTGAATTGTCTCCGGCAACAAAAATATGTACACGTTTGTCTACTTCAATCCAACTACATCCAGGCGTCTTTTCAACCTTCTTATCATTCATCATTTTCCGTACGTGCTGAAGATCATCCCATCTGCCAGCTGCAGCATAGATGTTTGAGAGCTGCACATAGTGAGTAGCATCTGTAGGATCCGACTCAAAAAGATAGTTTGCCACAAGTTCTCCTAATTCTATATTTTTATGGATTCTACAAGCACCAAGAAGGGATCCCCACACACTGGGCTTAGGTTTCATTGGCATTTTGTAGATGAAGTCATGTGCCTCATCTAGGTACCCTGCTCGGCCAAGAAGGTCAACCATGCAACCGTAGTGCTCCATTGATGGTTTAATATGATAGCATTGGTTCATTAGATCAAAGTAATGCAGGCCCTCCTCCAGAAGGCCTGCATGGCAACATGCAGACAATACCCCAAGAAAAGTAACCTGGTTTGGATTAATTCTCTTAAGCTGTATTTGTTCAAACAGTTTTATGGCCTCCATGCCAAAGCCATTTATAGCATACCCAGCAACAATTGCATTCCAAGAGACAACATTTTTCTCAGACATATTGTCAAATGTCTTGCGTGCATCTTGCAAGCTGCCAGATTTTGCATACATGTCTATAAGGGCAGTCCCCACAAAAACATTAGAATGGCATCCACTTTTAATTATCTTTCCATGGATCTGACTTCCCTGTTCCAGAGCAGACAAGTTAGCACATGCTGGGAGAATACTGGCAAGGGTTGTTAAATTTGGCTTCACACCTTCAACTTGCATTTGTCGAAAAAGTTTGATGGCTTCTTCGCCTTGTCCATTTTGTGCATATCCTGCGATTATTGCTGTCCACGAGATCATGCTTGGTTGATGCAGTCGATCAAATATATCACGAGCATTCCCCATGCTGCCACATTTTGCATACATGTCTACGAGAGCATTCCCCACAAAGACATCAGACGGGAATCCTTCTTTATTGATTTCTTCATGGATCTCCCTGCCTTTCTCCAGAGCAACAAGGCTGGCACACGCAGGAAGAACACTGGCAAAAGTTTTAGCATTTGGTTTCACACCTGTGCTTCGCATTTGCTGAAAAAGTTTAAGAGCTTCCTCTGCATGCCCGTTCTGTGCATAGCCTGCTATCATCGCAGTCCAGGACACAGCATTGCGATGAGGCATCCTCTGAAAGAGCTTATCCGCCTCCTCAAGGTGGCCGTTGTGCAGATATCCTGATATGATTGTATTCCACGATACCAAATCTTGTTTAGGCAATTTATCAAACACTCTGCGCGCCGCATCTATGCTCCCACATTTGGCATAAATATCAACAAGAGCATTGCCCACAGTAACAGCATACCGTAATTCACAGCTCGCTACTTCTCCATGGATCTCTTTCCCATGTTGCAGGGCTGATAAGTCAGCACATGCAGAGAGAAGGCTGCTGAAAGTCTTAGAGTTTGGGCGAACACCTGCAAGCCGCATTTGTCCATAGAGTTTAAGCGCTTCTTCGCCATAACCATTCTGTGCATATCCCACAATCATCGCAGTCCAGGAGACCACATCCCGATGAGGCATCCTCACAAAAAGATCCGCAGCCTCCTCAATCTGCCCATTCTTTGCATACCCTGAAATCATCATATTCCATGATACCAAACTTCGTTGAGGCATTTTGTCAAACACGTCGCGCGCATCGTGCAAATTCCCAGTTTTTGCATGCATATCTAGCAGAGCATTGCTCACAAACACATCAAACTGCAACCCTCTCTGAACAATCTCTTGATGAAGCTCCTTGCACCGTTGTACGCAACCCAATTTCGCAAAGGCAGGAAGAACACTGTCAAATACTAAGGCAGAGGGTTGAATACCCTTTCTTTTCATTTCGTGAAATAACTCCAGAGCCTCGCTGTAAGGACCGTACCTCGCGTAGCACGAAATCATCACGTTCCGACTAAATGCGCTCACCGGAGTCCGTAAGGAAACTCGCCGATACGTCGAGCGCTTTCCAGCGCGCCCGTATCGTTAGAAATGGTGAGCATAATGTTTTATCTGGCTGCGTCGCTCTGGAGTATAGGCGCGGATGAGGATTGCCCGCACAGAGTGCAGCTAACTATATGTCGGCGACAAGAGCATGGCGCATTGCCCGCGGATTATCGGCTGGCATTGCGAATTTGGCTGCTTCAAGAAACGTTTCCCGTCCTAGAGAGAGATGCTAAATAAAATCCTTCTGCGATTTCTAATATTCGATGCACAGAAGGCACCAATAAGGCACCACAATAAACGATTTTGCCGTTTTCCACCTTTAAGTAATTTGCATAGTGTTTCGCCGTCGATGTAGGAAAAAGCTGAAGCGTGGATGTGTTAAATCCAAGGAGAAAAGATACCATTGCTTCATCGCTCTGCGGGTGTTAAAGACTCTTTCAAACTTTCCTCATATTCCGCCTATCTTGCCATCCATTTACTCACGGCAAGTTTGCAATTTATTTCCAGGGGCATCGGTTAGCCTCAAGGGGTTTCCGCCTCTCTTTCCTGCTCTCTTTCAATTATTAGCAATGATTCATTGCCAATACAGCCACCTTACCAGCATTTTGCTCCACCACTAAATCTTTTAAAATGGAAGAGGTTAGACAGCTGGTGAAACACTGTAATGTTGAAATGTGCATTCGCATGCTGATTTTCATTTAGTTTTGAACCCCATACAACCAGCAATCGTATTTACTGTGTAAAGGGTATATTGGCAGGTATGTCTACAGAAATTTAAAAACCGTAAAACATGAATAGTTATTTTTAATGGCAGTATAAGTCATTTAGCATTGTATGTTCTATAGTATTCATTAAATTGACTAATAAGTTTGAGAGTGAAATTGCATGGATCTGACCCTTTGTTTTTTCATGAGGAAGACATGTACTATCTTGTATGTGGGTATATTATTGGTGGGTATATTATTGGTATATAATGATAGAGGAGATATATCGATTCTTTGAACTTTTAAGTTATAAGATTGGAATAAATGTCATATTTTGGCAATCAATCTCTCTAATGTTAATCTATGTTCTTTAAGTATCTAATTTTAGGATCTATGGATTTCCAAAGCACATGCCATTTTCAACAAGCAAACCACTTAAAGATCATTTTGGACAAAATGTCAAGAGATGTCTAATATGATCATTCAATATAATTGTCCTACTTTGTTTATCACTATAAACATAATAGATACAAAGTGGCCATATGTCATAACATCATGCTTGGCCTTCCACTTTCTAATCTAAATTTGAATTTCTATCATGTTACAATAGAAGGGACAAGTTATTATGTGACACTTGTTTTCCTTAACAATCATATACTTGTAATATGATTTGACTATGCACAAAATGAGTTTTTTTAATTTAAACTCGAGTACACAAAATGATATAACAAAATTTAGTAAATAAAATACATTAAGACTAATTGAATAATTTTGATTAAAATTTATACTAATAAATTTTATATTATATTACCTTAAAACATTTTGTAAACATCATTTTATTCAATGGTGTTAACTTTCTCTAGCTTGTACATGTGTTTTTTGGTTCCATCACATGTGGACTTGTGCAATGTTGAGAACACCACATGTAGCAGGGACATGGAAAGTAAATAACAAACAACATTAAAGCTACGAAGAGTTATGAAAAGATTGTGCAAGTGAGTAATATTTTTGTGAGACATGTCTTTGTGGTGTGTCTTCATATTGGACTTGATTGGCAATTTCTTAGATAACATGAGCTTCAATGAGGTTGTTAATGGCTTCGTAGGTGATGGTTGGTCTTTGATGGGAAGTGGATTTGCATCTTACTTCATCTCATGAGTTTCCTTCTTTTGGAGGTTGTGTCCTCTATGTTGAGGCATCAATGTTATTGTAGGTTCATAACCATTGTTTATTTTTGAATATTTTGGATCATTGAGATAATTTTTTTGGATCATTGAGATAATTTTATACTTGTATCAACTATAATTATGTCTTTATTGCCTACCTTGGATCTACAAAATGTTTCACTATCGTTACTTGTTTGATTATTATGAAAGCATCAATCAAAATGTGAAAATAGATATATTTGTGGCTATTATGTAATTACTTTGAAGGAAAGTCTATATGTTGTTCCTACTTCATGAATAGGTGGTTTTGGAGGTAGTTGAGTCATCTCTCTTATCCCTAAAAAGGAAAATGAAGAGATAAATGAACATTGGCTTCTTGTGTTATTTTTTACTTGTTCTCTTAGGGGTTTATTAATTCTATCTATTTTTATTTTAATGAATATTTTTTTGGTTCGATATATAGACATGCTTCTACAAATAAACATAATTATTGTGCTCATTTGAGATATATGGGCTTTTTTCATGTCCCTATTTTATAATAATATATGTTATGTGTTGGAGTTGATTCCTCAAGCCTACAAATCTCAAGATCACCTACAATCAAACACCTACCACATAAAGAGACAAAAATAAAAGCTATGGAGACTAAGAGTTGATCCAAAAAATTATGAATCACCATTGATGTGCAACCTCGCAATTAAGTGAATAAACAATAAAGAATCCAAGTATAAAATAAAAAAAGAAAAAAAGAAAAAAGAAAAAACCCTAAAAAAAAGCCTGGGTGAAGACAAAAATAGATCATGACATGTGTCCTCATCAAATGACTTGAGACACAAAAAAATACATAACCTAAGTAAGCCTAAGTAGCTAGTGTGAAAAATCATCTAGTGCGGAGATTAAGTGGAAAATACATTTTATCTAATTTACTGTCAGGACTGGAATTTTGTTTCCTACAATTTTTTACGCCATCTTTTTGTCTTTCGTTTTACCCCACTTACGTAATGGCTGGCTATGTATTTCAGCTGAGTCTCCATCACAGGGTCCCCAAAGTCTAAAGTTTTTAAGGCATACTCAATCTTCCACGAAATTGTTGCATATATCATTAAGTTTTAGAGTTCCTCATCTAGGCATGCTTTCATGTCTAAGTCGAACCTTTCCTTGGTCTCCATTGAACTTTTAGACTTCTCCATCCTATCATGCCTTCCATATGTCCCCCACTCTTCCTTTGTATTTATCAAAATTTTAAATGTCTTTATCAATACACTCATTGCTCAAACCCCAATCCCCAATCCCCCGACCTTTGGTGGGAGTCTTGTGGCATCTCCAACCCCCAATCCCTAATATTCCCACCTTTATTTTCACTCTCCCCACAACACCCCAACACATGATGTAATGTCATTAATGGTCAATTTTGGCACCATAGCTTTCAAAAGTGGGACTTTTTCCCAATCATAATCATTGTTCAAATTTGGAGTTATAGATTTACATGTTATGGTTGATACATTATTATGCCACAAATATAAAGGGGTGAATGCATCCATTTAGGGGGGCCATCATCTACACAAACAAGTTTATTTTGAGCATGATAATATTAGGATGAAAACCCTAATGATGTTGTAGGGAAACCTCATACAAAGTTGGTACTTGAGCTTCATTGGATGTGGACTCCACCTGCATTGTATTGATCTATTTTTTTATTGTGATTGGTATGAATTGTTGTTGTAATTACTAATATTGAAAAACCATTTGAATATAATAAAACCATTATTGTAATAAGAATGAGATCGATATTTACACCTATTATTTGTTTATTATAATAAGAAAATTGAGATTTATACTTTTATTTATATTTGAAATGCAATGATATTGTTGATGCATAAATAGTAAGTTTAATCTAAGTTGTCTAAGATATGATTAAATACTATGACTTATAGTTTTGTTATCCAAATAATAAGTGTTTGTGGGAATCTGTTAAGAATGAAATTTGTTTTAATTTTTGGGCTCTGGATATTACAGTGGTATCAAAGCTATATTTCTTGCTAACCTATGAATCGTGTGAGGATTCCTTAGATGTATGATGTATGGTGGAACAAACTCTATAGGAGATAATAGAAACAAGAAACAAGAATTGGTTAGAGAAGTGTGGGAGAGTGAAGTCACTTAGCTAAAGACATCACAACCTATAACAAAAGGTATAAAAATATTAATTTTGACATTAAAAAAGATATCTCTTTTCACAAAATTTTGCAACCTCAAAATGATTCATCATCAAGAAGATTTTAGTAGGAACAACATCATAATAATCTCCAAGTATTCAACAAAAAATTATTAGGTAAAAAGGAAGAAGAACAATTAAAATTGAAGTCTAGATAATTTATCAAGTGAGCTACAACCCTATAATAGGAAGTGTCTCCTTTCATTCATGAGTAGAAGAAGAGCTCTCATGTTGTCAAAAAATAAGAAGTTTCCAAAAAAGAGATAAAAAGAAAGAATTTTTTCTTCTCATCCAAAGAACCTTGAGAATTGAGCCACAAATGCCAAGGTAGAGATAAAATGATGTTTGAAGAAGAACTAGAACTAAAGGTGCAACAAGCTATGAAATTTGAACGTAAAGATCTCATTGGTGAGTTCTCAAAGTGGGAAAATGCTATTTCTAATGAAATTAATGAGAAATCAATAATGTGGGTTGAAGAGAAAATAAGTGAAAATAATTCTCTAATGATTATTAGTTATGTTTGAAATACTCCTATTGAAACTTCAAATTTGGAAAGGAATGAGCTTTGGTCATATGAAGTGTGTTTACAACGTAGTGGTATTAATGAGTATGAGTGTGTGAATGGTGTCAAATCTTGTTCCACTAATCTTCATTCTAAAATAATGAGTCACAAGAGTGGTGGGATTATTTCAAATCCCTTGGAAATCTCTGATTTGGAAATAAAAAGTAAATATTTTTTTATGATATTTTTCATAATAAGGATAGTATCAATAAAGATTACATAAATCCTTTACATGGTGATACAACTCCTTCTATCCTAGATATAGGAACATTAAATGAAACCACTATTAGAAAAGAGCATATAAATCCATTATATGCTTGTCTAAAATTATAATAGTTTACCATAAAAAAGATGAAGATCCAACGTTGCAAGCTCATGCAAGAAGTATATGGAAGGTATGGAACCTAATGCTAGATTTTTTTTTTTGTTTAAATGGTGTAGATCATCACATTCCCAATACAAAGAATGTAGTCTTAGGTTTGCAAGAATGGAATGGCTTATCCTTCTATTCCCCAAGAATTAAAAAAATGTGATTTCATTTAACTTCACTAAGGAGAAAAGGGGTAAGCAATTTCATCACTCCTATGAGTAAAAATTAAAATAGGAAGGAGACAATAATACCACAAATGCACTTAACATTAATATATGCCTTTTCATGAATTTTTTCATCAAGGAAAATGCTCTAACCATGGGAAAACAATTAAGAATAACACTTGCACTAAGGGATACATAGATCATTTTACTTAAATGTGGAATTCGATATGCCCCAAGGAATGGGATAGTAGTAGCCAAGGTATTCATGTAATCCATATTGGTAAAGAATGCAACACATTGCAATCATACTAGTTGTCAATGATGACAATCAAGGATATGTAATTGTTGCCTAGGATAAGTGGCAAGTATGTAATGGGACAATAGAAGATCATAGTAGTGAATGATCTCATTCACTTCGACCAATACAATTTTTCTTGTCCTTCTTGGAGACCTTATTTAGTTAAAGAGAATGCATATGTGTCTACCAATCTAGGTGTTCCTAAATGGTAGTTGAAAGGAAAATATAATGCAAGAAGAAGTTTTGAAGTTTGTGATGAAATTGAGATCATTGTTCCTAATGTATTTGGAAAACACTTCATCTAGATAAACTAGCCACTCAATGTCACCATAGATGATCATAAGGTATGTAATGCATTTGATGCTATGAGTTAAAATAATTATGGGTGTAGCATGGTTATATACTAGGATTGATTTTCTACATATTCATAAAAATAGGGACTAAAGTTTACATTTGAAGGAAAAGTGGTGTAGATAGAAGTATGATGATGGAGAAGATGCACACAAACATGTTTAATGGATCAATATCAAATAGAATACTCCAAAAAGCCATGGAATTAGTTTGTAGACAAACCTTTGATGTTAGGGGATCAATAATGTAGTTTCCCATGGGAGGGAGTAAAAATTTGATTCAAAACTATCTTTTGATGGATAACAGAAGTAGAGCACATGAGGAATCAACATAATTAGAAGCTGTGTATGCTTAACCGTATAGAAAAAAAAAGGGATTATCATATTCCTGTTGCATAGGTCTATAAAGCTTCAAGAATGGAAAGGGAAACCACAAGTAACCTTAAAAAGAGGTGCAGTTCTAACTAAGCCGAAAAATTAAAAAGGTTCATTAAAGAGATAATACTAAGTTTTAGGAAGGCCCAAATGAAAAATAAAGTAAATTTTGTTGAGGATAGAGATACAGTCACTCTTGTATATCTACAAGTAATGAAGAATAACTTAGAACAAATGTAATCATAATATATGTAGATGATTAAATACTAACATATAGTCATTAGAATTATAGAGGTGACCCTAAATACATCAAAAGAGAATAAGGAAAGGTTTGATGAACTCACCTCTGAGCTTAAAGCAAGTAAGGATACTTTAGAAAATATCCAAAGAGAACTCTTGGAGGCAGAAGAAGAGCTTGAGGCAATAACAAGTACCAAGAAGCAGCAGAAATAAAGCTATCACATTCCCCATAGACCCTAGGACTTCATTTTGTGTTAATCACCTATTGTTTCATGTAATTTGGACAAAGGAGAATCCTGAACTTATAACTATGATTGCACCCCTTATTTTGGATGATCATAAGAAATTAAATATTAATATAATAGATTTAAACACTTTTAAATGGCCATTTGAAACAACTATTAAATAATTGATATTCATGAATTTAATGGTGTTATTTGATTTTGGCATGGATATATCTATATGTTTTTCGGACTAACTAGGTACTAACAATTTTGTGAGAATGTGGATGAGTTTTGTAGGTGCTCTAAGTAATGTGCGGTGGACCTGGCAACCTATTCTGGGAAAGAACTTTAAGCCAATAGCCTAGTTTGATTAGTTAGTAATCAATTCACTCCAATTATTCTTCCCAATTTGAGAGTTATTTGCCACCATTAGTAATACTTGACCCTTGTAAGTTTCTTCACTGTGATGATGAGTCAATTAATCCTTTTATTCCTTTGTAAACATTTCGAGTTGACATAAGATGAATAAATAATAAAATAATATTTAATTAATTTAAACAAAAACCCTACTATTTGGAGATAAAAAAATAAATAAAAATAAAATAATAACTAAAACATAAGAATTTTTTTTTTTTTGAAAGAGGAGAATATAAATTAAAACATGGAAAAATAAGAGGCAAATGCTAAATTATACATTATGAGTAATAGAAATAAGAATTCGTGATTTGTTTTGGAGGAGGGCAATTTTATTTTGCATGAGACAGCTCACATTGATGAGGATAGGGCGCACCTTTGAGGGAATGGTTGCTCCATTAAAAGATTGGTACGGTGTCCATGCTTGAGGGAGCCTTCCAAAATGTACAACGCTTAGGAATAATGGACAGGTTACTGACCATAAAACCCCACGACCCCCCCCCCTTTTTGGAATAATAATCTAAGGAGAAAAGGGGGAGTTGGGAAGAGGAGCAATAGAGGCATGAACGGAGGAGAAAAGGAGTAGGAAATCCAAGCATGTCATCTATTCGAGCTACAAACGCCTTACAGGTTCCTCCATTCTTGCTAGGTTTAGAAGATATCCATGTTTCTTTATTTCTACAACTATTTAGGGTTTAAAATCTCAAATTGTTTAGCTAATAATGCAAAAACAATCTTCCCTCTTTGTTATCTTTACAATAATCATCCCATGGTTTATAAAATACCATGAAGTAGTCAAACCATGAATGATAACGATGCACAATCTTAGTGTACTCTATAAAAAATATATATACATCTTCAACTATTAAGATTACAAGAATTGATTCTATTTAGATATAAATTTTATGAAACTTGCTAAGACTGGAGGAGTAAATTGTAGCTGCCCTTTAGGACTGTCCAAAATATTACAACCAAGAACAAGTTTTAATTCCTATCAAGAAGGAAAAGTATATAGAATGTAAGGGAAACTAAATAATGTCTATGTTCAGTGCAAATATGTTTGAATATTCTATAGAAGATTACCATTTTAAATTTTAGATGCAACTAATAAATATTCATTTGGGAATGTTAACCATTTAACACTTACTTGGCAGCTCTATATCACATAAAATTTATTGTAGGAATTGAAGTAGTTAATCTTTAACATCATTATTATCTTTCTTTCTTCCTCTCACCAAGGGTATGACATATCTCCTTTAATAGTCAAAGTTGTTGCATTCATACAACTGTGGGAAACTTTTTTCATGACCAAGGAAGCTGCTACCTTCACTTAAATTTATTTAGAACTGCTTATGGTGGGGTGCTAACTAGTCTGTATATCCTTTCTATGACCCTCCAATAGGCTCCTATAAGAAGAGGAAGAGTTAAATAATATTTTATAGGGTGTTGTCTAACTCAAGTGGAACATGTCGAGGATAGTAAATTAATAGTTAATATAATAGACTTAATATCTAACAAGTTAGGGGGAAGGGTGAATCCAAGTGCATGATAACTCATGACCATCAAGAAATGATAGAATAATTAAGGCTTTGGACATCTCATAAGCACTTTACCAACCATCTTAACGATTTCTTACATATGCCAATAAATTGAAAATGTTAGGAGGTTGTAGTTAAGTCTATGATTGACTTATATATATGATAAGCTAACTAGAACATCATTAAGGTTAGAACCAAATAGGTAAACCTTGATTGTAGCCTTAATTGAACCAATAAATGGGTTATGTAGAAGCTCTTACTGCTTAAGGAGTACTCGGTATATTACTAGAATAGTAGATCGTTCATTGTTAATAACTAACCATGTACATCTAGAAGGTTTATAATACTTATATTTAGTAGAACCAATCAAATCATCAATCACTTTAGGATTCCCACCAATTTGAGTATATTGCTACTTAAAATATCGAATAGGACCGATCTAGAGAAGACCCAAAAGTGAACCTTTGGGATGTTTGAGAGGACAGTACCATTGACCATGACAAAGGATTGATGTCTAGGCTATTGCTATGAATAGATGGCATTCACCCATTTCACAGAGGTGAAGTTTGTTATGAGCCACCTCCCTAAGATACTTCCACATAGGTTGCATGGGTAGGGACCCATTCTTGCAGGTAACGATAATATGGGGATAATCATTGTATTTAAGGGGTTCACTAGCTATCACTGGTAAGTACAGAAGTGACTGATGCAAAGTGTTACCTGGGTTATGGTAGGTTCACTACTTGGGAATTGTCTAAGACCCTTGGGATGAAGGATGGACCCATGGTGTAGTATGGGATGCACCAACTCCTCTACCCACTTGACCAACACATATACTACCACACCACTTAGCATAGAAGACCAAAGAACTAATGTAAATCCTCGATGTGTTGCTGTGTAATGCATCACATATTTTTTTCTATGGCATACTCTAGATGAGATAGTGGTGAGTCTCTCCCATTTATCTACCTATCATACCGTCACTTGTATTGAACCTGTTGTTATGATGTTGGACCCACAGTGTATTATGGGATGCATTGAAGCCTGTTCACAACTGAAATTTGACCTTACTAGTTACTTTTCATGCCTACAACCAAAACATTTGCCGGCCTATCTCAAACTAGCTTGTTGAGTCCACTTGGTTGGGGTGGACTGGGCCGTGGTTCACGTGGTTGGGTGTGTTGCACCCCACGAGGAAGCAAAAGCCAAGACAATTATGCATTTCAACATTTGCTCATGCTAGGTAATCTAAGACAAGATTCTTCCTTTGGTATTTGGTTTATGGACATCTTAATTGAGTAATATTATCTAGATTTGTTGCTACTGATTGTGGATACTGTGATGCTTATATGTGAAATTGTATGGTATTAAAAAAAAAAATCTCTCATGGCTAGGTTTTTACATTAGTATCAGAGCACCCAAGTTCAAACTCTAGACCTTGGCACCCATATATTTTGTCTAATAAAAATCTTCTTGAATCTTATAGCCATGGGACATGGAATGAAAGGTCAGCGTAGAGCCTCCAAGAAAACCCAAGGGAAACCAAAACCATTACCTAAA
>VDFB02091396.1:21543-44265 GCA_007258455.2 Sequoia sempervirens | reverse complement strand
AAGTCCAGTCTGTTGGTTAAGTAAATACATTAGTGATCAGAGGTTGTGTATTAAAGGGTTTGTTTTTGAGTTTATCTAGTTTATCCATGTTAAGTTTTAGAGATTCGCATGAATATTTGATCGAGTTATGAGCAGTTGTGTTCTGACATTTTTTTTGTTGCTTCAGTTGGTGTTCCTGAATGAAGATAATGTGATTCTAGTAAGTTCAGTTGTTACAGATTCTTCTCTAGTGATTCATGATGTTTTTGGATGTTTCTATAATTTTCTCTATATGTGTTGCATGTTTCCATTGATCGTTGTGCTCACGATTGGATATTTTCTCTTGAGTGTTCATGTTTTTCATGTTCTTGGCCGACAGGGTGTTGTAGCGTGTTATGGATCTTCGAGGAATAATTGTTTGAAGTGTTTTCATTTTTTTGTATTTTTTTTAGGTCTTCATTATGTTGTGTCTTACATTTGTCATTTTGTATTGAAAATTATTTATTATTTTGAGCTGTCAGTTTGCATATGTTTAATTATTTTGTTTAGGCCAACATATAGCGATGTAATCTCTTGTTGTGGATATGTATATATAAGTGATTTTTTATTCCATTTGAAGGCATGCATGTGTATGAGATGTGCTAATAATATCCTAATCATTTGAAGGCATAAGTAGAGTCTAAAGGAGAGTGAGTAGAGTGTGAAAAAGTGTTCATGTGCTTAACCATAACTATAATCAAGCATTAGTAGATGTGATTTTTTCAATTCAAAATCCTATGGATGTAATCCAAATATTTCTGTAAGACAGCGTGTCTTCCTTTGGGAAGTAATCCTTGTTGTATTTGAGTAGTGAGCTCTAGGAAGTGCGGCTGAATGCATGTGCATTCCCTATTTACATTTCTTTTATACTTTTAATAGGGCACAATCTTGTGGACTAACCTCCACCATGGTTTTTCCCTAATAGGATTTCCACATAAAAAAAATATTGGTGTTATGTGTGTTTCTGTTGTGTTGTTGATTTATGCTTTCATGGTTATTGATAATATTTGAGAGTAAGGTTACTAAGTTTGATAATTTTATATTTTTGGGACAACTGATTCACCCCCCGTCTTAGTTGTTTTCCCTTGTGTTTCCAACAACTTTGGTGTGCAAGAGTGCAATATCCTATGTTTTGAAGTGTTATAGTTTGTTCAAGATTTTCTATTTTCATTAGTTCAATAGGTTTCTCTTCTTGCACAAATAATTAATGATCTGATACTTTAAAATAAGGTTGATGAGATACTATGCATAAACTACATTATTCACATCTTGGTTTGCATGATTTTTTTGGTTTCTTCCAAGTGGTTTAAATATTAATAGTTGGAAATTTTGGTTGTGTTGTCATTGATTAGGCTAATAGTATTGTTTCCTTCATCTATGGTTGATATTGATTGATTAATTTTTCTTTGAATAATGTGTTGTGATCTATTTGGGCCTCATTATGTTGTATTTTGTTTTGCAACTTATTTTTTCTTCATCATTTATTTATTTGGATCCACCCTATGTAGTATCATACGATTTCATCTAAAGGCCATTTTAGAGCAGATCAAATTGGTGTTTTGAGTTTTTCCAAAGTGTATTTACAGAGGAAGAAAATCAGTTGTAAAATTATTGATTGTGTGGTAGAGTATGTAGTGTGTTGAATATGAAGTGTGTGAAATTAGTATGATGGATTAATTGTGTGAAAATGGGACTACAACATCAGCATACATTATATGCTTCTTCCATAGCAATTCATGTTCATATTTTCATTGTAATTTTCATGTACCTTTCTATCAAGTAGTAAGACTCTTTAGTAGGTCCTTGTATCTTTCCCTAAGGTTATGCACCTTATTTTATAGGTCCATATGAAGTGAGGCTTAAATAACATTGTAAGTTTTTTGTTAGAAATGAGCTTTATATATTGTGAGTTAACTCTCACCATGTTTTTCCCTCATTATATTTTCCACATAAAAATCTTGATGTCCTTGTGTGATGCATGTTCTTGTTTCCACTCTTCTTATAGTTGATGTTATTCTACTTTTTAATCTGCAAATGGAAATATTTAAGTTTTAGTATATGTTGATTCACCTCCCCGCCTTAGTATTTTCATGTGTTCAAAAATATACACAAACATACATGTCAAAAAACACAAAGCATACATGATGAAAACATATGGCATGATAGAACATAAAGATGATGATGAAATGAAAAACAAATGGTGTAAAAACAATGAAAAAAAAAGAAGACACACAAATAACACAAGGTTAGTACTAAAATATTTGAGTTGGTAAGGCACAAAGACCTCAATCTTAAATTGTCTCAAAGACTAAATGTCATCTATAAAATACATGTTAGCTCACAAGAGAAATATCAAGTTTTATTATGCCACATCATTCATGAAACACATGTATCCATTCGTAATCAAGGTGTGGTATGCTAGGTGTCCATGTTAAAAGTTGTTCATGACTCACACTATAGGAAAGTTTGATATTTTATAAGTGAATCAAAAAATAGAATGCACATGGGCTAGTGAGGACCAATTTTCACTAGGTGAGCCCTCCAAACAAGGAAGTGAAATGAGAAAAAAGTTAGGTCTAACTTAAGGACCATTTTTCTCTAGGTGTGTACCCATAATCTTACCAAGGGTTATATTCCTTGATAAATCTAATAAGGTGCTACAAAAATGAACAAATTTTTGTGTCAATGGAACACAAAGTTCAAATCTCATGAACAAAGTAGAAATAGAAAATAGAATAAGGTTAAACACTTAAGTGATGTTATATGAAAACCACCATAAGAGATGATTTAAAATAATAACAAAGGGGATTTTCTCAATACATAGAAGGTCACACCTTAAGGGATGTAACTCATGACATCACCACCAAGAGAGGATGAGTCACAAAAAAATAAATTAATGAATTAGGAAATATAATATCCATAGCATTACAACCAAGGGGAATGTCATATGACAAAAAATTTTACTCTCTCATGGGACATCAAGCCTAATATCACTACAAATAAGACACTAATATAGATCAAGAAGGCCACACTTTGATTGAAAAGGTCACAATTCCTAGGAGATGTATACTATCATCACTAAGAAGGGACCATTTCTTATGCAAACAATGATTATGGGACTATATTACCCCCGTTAAATGGGTGAGCGTAGGATCATGGGGTCCAAAAAGTGGTGATATGACCCAAAAGTGGTTGATAACATTTTTTATCCAAATTTCATGAAACAAAAAGGTTTTATTGATAAAATTACCATCTTTCCACCAATATAAGATATAAATTATTTGGAATTAAATAGATAATTATTATTTACTTTCTACATGCATTCTGACTAAAGTCTTGATTGATAGGCTAATTGAAAAATATATATTATTCTCAAATGATTTCACATTTTATGAAATCCAAAAGATTCGACACATTCTATGCTTCCCATACTATAGGATAAAAAGAAATAAAAAATGACTTTCATAAATTTTTTACCAAGTTATGGTGATCAGACAAACAAATTTTAATATTTAAAAAAAAAAATTAATAAAAAATTCATAACTAATTATTTGCTTGCAAAAAAAATATTAAAAAAATGTGGCAGATCTGGGCATGTGTTGTCTACTTATATTGAATGTTTCAAAAAACAATATATTTTTTTGTACTTAGATTGGTCAGACATACACTTGCTTTTCATTTTTCCTAAGAAATTAGTACTACTATATTGAAATTTCAATTTTTTAGCAAATAGATTTACATTTTTCAAAAAAAGGACTAGTATCTTAGAAACTACATTCAATTTTCTACAAATTTTCTTTATACATATTTTTCAAATTATGTTAATAACCTATTCAAATTTTTATGTCAAGTTGTCTATGTTTATCTAAATTCTCATTTCCACTTAAGGGCCTAGTCTGGACCCCCATGATCTTGCACTAACCCAAATGTTAGTGTTCTTGCTACACTAACATTTTAAGAAGATAAAGAGGGATCCCTTGCTAGAAGGAATGCATCTAGGACAAGGCTACCTAACCCCTTTCCCGACAAGTGTAGGAACACAAATGAGCCTAGATGGATGATGATATTTTTATACTTGCAAAATGAAATATGATTGCATAAAGCCAAGTTTATACCCCCATGCATGGTAGTGAGCATTGTGTGATACTTCAACTACCACATGAAAGGGAGCAATAACTAATGTTTTTTATTAAGTGAAAGGATTTTTGATGTTTTTATAATTTTTGAAGGACAATAGCCAGTACCTCTTGTTTTTTCTTGCATGTTAGTCTCTATGGAAACAAAAATTCCTTTTTCTTTAACACCACACTATTTTCCATTATAACCATTTTTTTTTTTAAATTTCATAACCTCTTCCATAAATTGCTTCCATTTCTTTTAAAGAAGGTGAATTTTCATAATCACTTTCATCATAAGTGGATGTGTAATTTTTATTTTTCTCTTTTATAGAAAGTTTTAATGATTTAGTGATGAATTGTGTTGATGTGATTGTGTCTTATTTCTATTTCTCTAATTTTGATTGTGTAATCTTGTATCCCCCCATGAATGTAGGTTTGAAATCTAATGATCCGCAATCATCATCCCATAACTTTTTCATAGTTGAAAGTCACTTATATTTATCCTCAACTTTTTAAGATTCCACTTTTATAGTTGGAGGACCAACTTTTTAAGAGGATTATTCATTCCAATTTTAGTTTGTAAATAATTTTTAGATTTTGGATCAGATTTTATTGTGTAAACCTTATTATTGTATATGTATTTCATTGAGTGATGAAGTATGGAAGGAACTCCTTTCATCTCATGAATCCATTGCCTACCCAAGAGAATATTATATGAAAGATCATGGAGCATGACATGGATGGGATTTTCAAACACAACCTTACTAGGTTTAATAGGTAGCATTGTCACACCATGTGGTTATCATTCCTTGTTATCAAAACCTTTGACTGAAAAACTAGCAGGTTGAATAAAAAAATTTCCTGCTCCAATTTTATCCAAAATATTTAGACTAAAAACATTAATCCTTGAACCATTTTCAATAAGGGTATGTCTAATCCCAACCTTGTTAATAATAGTCATTATCGTCAAAGCATCATTTTTTTTAATTTCTAATGGGGGTAACTCATTTTCATGAAAGACTATGTCCAAATTAGGTGGATTCATATTCTACATAAAAGTTGCCACATCATTTAGTTGCACACTAAGAGGGATAAGAACACTTTACAAAGAATTTTGAAGCATGTCATGATAAGAAGGTGATGTTTTAATTAAATCCCACAAGGATATATTAGCAGAAGTCTTATGAAGTTTCTCAATAAGATCAATTTATTTACCACTACATCACAAAATGTTAGGTGTGGGTGGTAGGTATGGTTGAGACAATGGGATGGATGTTGGATTTTATTTTGGTTGCTTATTTTCTCTAGTGTTATATGTGTGAGCTATAGTATGGTAACTTGGTTGTTGCAACATATGATTACTAGTAAGTTGTCTTGCAAAACTCAAGATATGGCCATGTGGTTTAGGAGGTCCTAAATTAAGACTTAGGACATGTCTAATAATTAAATGATTCTTATGATGTCCAAAAGGAATTTTAGGAGGTCCAATAATTAAAGGAATCTTAGGAGGGTCAAAAGGAGTTTTGGGAGGTTCAATAATTAGAGGAATATTAGGAGGTTCAAAAGGAGTTTTAGGAGGTCCAATAATCAAAGTAGATTGAATAGAAAACTATGTGTTCATAACCTCAACACATTTTACTTCTTTTTGATGATATTATATTGAGGGGGGATATAATGTCACCTTAGAATCTTCATCTAAGAAATACATCTTACTATATTTTAAAAGAAATGTATCAATGATGTCATCTTCTTGTGCTACAATATCTTTCCAAGTTGGGGAAGCATTATGAGAGGGACAAACAAGATTCTCATGATGCTCAATTATTGGATATTATAACACTAATATATCTTCATCACAAGTAGGAGAGGTATTTGGAGAAAGAAAACTATTATTTTCATGATTGTCTATGATTTCATCCTCTTGAACAAAAACATTCTCACAAATGGGAGAGATGTTAAGAGATTAATGAAGAATAGGAAAAGTGATAATAAGAAAATTTTCAATGATTTCATCCTCTTGTGCCATAATATATTCCCAAGTAGGAGTTTTTTAGGAGAGAAACAAATAATATTCTCATGATGCTCAACAGTTGGATCTTCTAACACCAATAAACCCTCTTCACAAGTAGGAGAGGTATTAGGAGAATAACAACTATGATTTCCATGATGGTCTATGATTGCATCCTCTTACACCAAAAAGTTCTCTCAAGTGTGTGAGATGTTCGAAGATGAGTGAAGAATAGGAAATGTGATATTAAGAAATGTACGAATGATTTTATTCTCTTTTTCCAAGACAATATTGTAATTAGAGAGATATTGGGAGAACAACTAACATGCTTGTTAACAACCACATTTTTTTTACTTAGATTGTAAGTCATAAGTAGGGAGATTATACTTATACAAGGCATAATTTACCATATAAAAACCATATGTTTGAAAAGGAAACATGTTTCTTCTTGAGTTATGGATCAAATGATTAAAAAATAGAAAAATACATGAAAATTAAATTGCAAAACATAAATTAAATTTAAATAGAGGACATACGCAGGAATTCACATATAAAAATTTAGCTCAAAATACTTTGACAAGGGTTCCTAGGATGCCTATGTCCTACATAGGTTTTTTGCAAACTTCAAATTTTGATTATGTATAATACTATTTAAGGATCTTAGGTTTGTTTGCAGATATGTTTGACAATGAATATTTTTCCAAAATTTTATCAATTTATGCTAATGTAATTTAAAATGAAAGTATGCAAAAATGTTGAAAATTCTTGAAGAATAAATGGTAATTGTAAATGAAATCTCTAGATCTAATATGAAAAAATTAATTGAGTCTAATATGCTAAATCTGAAAATGATGATGTGAATATGATTTTTGAAAGAAAATAATGCAATTTTTAACTTTTTAACTATATGAAAGACACCTAAATGCATGGAAATGATACTTTTTTTTTTTTCATATTTTAAATGACCTAATGTATATTTATGAATGTAACTTGAATGTAGATCCGAGCTAAAATGACTGAAATAAACCCTATTACAACCTATCATGCAATATGCCATGAAATTTTTAAAACTTTTATGCATTTATGATGCAAAAATTAAACCCTAAATGAGAAATGCAAAGTTTAATGCAAACTAAAACCTAGATCTAGGGTGAGTTTTCAAAAGGTATGTGATGTTAACTAGTTGGGTTCACCAAAATTAAATGTAGAAAAAGTGAGACCCTAGGATTTGACACTAGGGTTTGGGCAGTTTTCCTAAAACATTTCATTAGAGATTTGAATGGTAGTGGGGGTTTGATGGATTTGGACAAGGTATGCGATTGACTTACAACCTAATAGGTGAGTTGAACAACCCTTAGACAAATTTGGAAATGTCCTAATAATGAAATGCAATGATCTAATTAACTTAATGGTCCTGGAAATTAGTGTTTTGATCTAAATTCAAAAAATATGAGATGTCATAGAGAAAATCAAACAACAAAAATAGAAACGGGAGGAAACTATGCATCTATGGTACAAATTTCAGCTTGATTTACAAGGAAATTTCCTCTTGGGGTGCCACTGTCCTACTAGGTCTATTTTAGATCTATTTTTCATAGTTTTCACGATTTGATGATGTTGAATCTACACTTTTATTTCATCTTTGTAAACTTGTCATATCACTGTCAATTTTTTTTGTAATTGAGTTTCTATGATTTTTCAAGTTCTAGGGTTTCAAATGCAACAACAAATAAAATATATTTAAAATTCCTTTCAATCCTCTTCAACCTAATATTTTCACATTCGCAAAGAGAGTAAATGTGTGCCATTTTGGGGTCTTGCCTTGGTCAAATTCCATGTTAGTGTTTCCACTTCCAGAATGGTAATGCCAATGTTTAATGGATAAATGAAAGGAAGGAATGATGAAATCATAAAGCTCTACAACTCACCACCCTTCAATGGATTCCTTGAAGGACTAAAGTCATTTATATCATTTCAAGGGTCCTGGATCATTCTTGCTTGATTTTCTTGAATTATTTAATTCTTTGGAGACCTAAAACAAGGGTTATCCTTCAAAAATAAATGATAACATGAACATGCATGAACTCACATACACTTTTCATGTTGTTGGATCTTGAATTGTTGCAATAAAACTCTAATGATTTCTCTTGAATTGCTGAATAATGTTCTTGATAATTGCTTGATCATAAACTCTCTAATTTGGTAGACATATGTGAAAATAATACAATAACTAGGTATTTATGGGTATTTAATATAATTTCATAAAAATAAAATCCCAATCGTTGAATTTATACATTTGAAATTAAAATATTATAATGTCACCATGGACATATTTTAATTTGGATCCCAAATACGGGACATAGGTGTTGGGATTAAGGTGTCTCAACCTTACAGTCCTAATATTTATTTCATTGGTATATCATTGTATTAATTTGTATTATTTAATTGTCTACAGTGCCATGTCATAAATTAGGACCCGCTAGATGGGTGGCATCCCTCATTGGAGGTGACTAGATGACACATAATCATCCCAAGTGGACATAGGAATCCCACTTTGGAATCTTTGACCTATGAAAGATTCTATGACGTTTCATAAGGAATCTACATGCATGGATAAAGTTGGTGCCCAAGTTGGGTTATAATAGGAGGGTATGTGCAGGATCATGATGGGCCAAAAAGTATCAATATGATGAGTATGTGGTTGATGACTTTTTTTTTACCCAAAATTGATAAAATGAAAAGGGTTTTTAAATGATATCTTTAGCTTTCCAACAATATAAATTATTCTTTACTTTGAATTGAATAAATAATTATTATTCATTTTCTATTTGAATTATGACTAAAGTTCTGATGGATAGGCTGATTGAAAAAAATCTATAGCTTTCAAACGGTATCACATTTTTTGAATCCAAAACATGCATCACATTCTATGCTTTGCATACTACAGGATTAAGAAAAGAAAAATTGAATTTAAAGCTTTGACCAAGTTAAGGTGGTTAGACATACAATTTTTTATATATTTTTTAAAATTTGTAATAAAAAAACCATAATTAATTATTTACTTGGAAAAAAATTAGAAAAAAATATGCATCACATTAGGACATGATTCCTCGACTTATATCTAAAATATTACAAAAAAATGTTATCATTTTATTGTGGTTAGGGTGGTTAGATAAACACCTACTTCTTATTCTTTCCTTGAAATTTAAGTGCTACTACATTGAAATTTCAAATTTTCACCAAATAGATCTTTTTAAAAATAAACCTAGTAGTTTAGAAACTACATTCAATTTTCTACAGATTCTTACATATTTTTGAAATAATATAGATAACTTATTTAAATTTTTATGTTAAGTTTCCTAAATCTGATTTTTCTGAATTTTTCACCACTTAAGGGCCTGTTTTTCCATGATAATACTACACATACCTAGGATGTAAGAGAATCTACTATTTTTAGTTAGTTATGATAGATTCTCTTATGGATTCTATGACACATTTTATGGAAGATTTATGACATATTCTATGACAGTTGTAAGGCATCTATCATAATAAATTATGAGCACATTTTGGGTGCTCAAGCTAGGAGAGAGAATATTGCATATTATGACATCTATAAGAGGTGTAAGGGAATCCAACACAAGTGTCCAAATACATGTATATGGCATGGGATATTTTCCCATATGGATTTGGATGTTCCTCTCTTCTTGATGCTTCTTGAAGCCTATATCACTCTATATATTGAGTTTCTTGCATTGTAGAATGCAAGTAATGAAGTAGTGTTGATATCACTCCAAAAAAAGTGTTCGTTTTGAAGCACTTGTAGAAGAAGGCTTTGTACTTGGGGTTATACTATAATTCCTTTTGAAGTAATACAATAGTATTGTGCTTTTGGAGGGTTAGGTTTTTTACTCAAAAGGGTTTTCCCCATGTATATTTGGTGTCATATATGTGGTTTTGTTGTTCTATTCATTTATTCTCTATGTGCTTTTCTTTTTGTAACTTTTTAAAGGTGTTACAAAAAAAAATTGTAACTCTACCCTACTTTTATTATTTTAGGAAGTTATTTTCACTCACCTAGCTTCCTTTTAGTTGGTATCAGATCTTGGAAAACCTTGGATCCTTTGTTGGGTTAGAAGGAGTTTTTGAGATGATCTATTTTTCAGTGGGAATTTTGTAGAAGTGTGTGTTTCACTGCCTTGTTGTAGTAAAGAGATGGAAAGCACATCTAGGAGGATTGAGATGGAGAAATTTAACGGTAGTAATTTTGAACTTTAGAAGCTCAAAATAGAAGGAATGCTTGTATACTGTGATCTATGGCTTGCAATTTTTGGAACCATGCTACAATGCATGAAATAAGAGGATTGGGATCTCATGGATAGGAAATCCAATGGTCTTATTAGAGTATGTTTTGATAATTTCATCCTCCTTAATGTCTATTAGGTTATATCACTAGTAAACAATGTTTTCTTGAGAAAGAAGATGTATTCTCTACAAATGGAAGATGGAGGATCTGTGGTAGATCATCTAAACACTTTTAACATGTCAATTACACAGCTAGGTTCCATTGGAGATAGGATTGATGAACAATAACATTGCATGCTCCCTTTTTGTTCTTTGTCAGACTCTTGGGATCACTTTGTAATGGCTACTGGAAGCACTACTTCCACCTTCAATATGGATGAGGCTATTGCCTCATTATTATCTGAGAGATGCAAAGGAAGTATTCTAAGATGGCCAAGGAGGCCCTTGTAGTTTGTGGTAGACCAAAGTAGAGAGGAAAAAAGAAAGAAAAGAAATCTAATTCAAAGTATCCAAGGATATGGTGTAATATGACTCCAAGGGTTGCTTGTACTGCCTTCTAGGAGACTTTCCACTGTCTCCTATCTGGAACTTGCTACCAAGGGTTCCTTTTGAGCTTAAAAGACTGCCCTAGTCCTGCTCCAACTCTTCTCAGAGAGCTTTCAACCTTGTACTATACCCTTGACGATTCAACACCCTTTTGTAATCAATTTCTCTTCCTTGGACTTAGAAGGATCTAAGTACCAACTTCTTCATCATGCTAGAACTGCTTGCAGGGGAGTTGAAGATGCTGTCTCCATGCTTTTTGCAACCAAACTGATCCATTTTTCTTGGTGTCCACTCCTCAACCTACCTGTTTCCAAGATTGCCTTTTGGGGAGGCCCTATTTCTAGTAGCCCTTACCAGTCAGTTTTTAGCCTTTTACTCTCAAACTTGCCACTCAACCTATCAAACAAAACACTTTTAGGCACCCTTTTCAGAGCTTTAAATCTTACATTTGATTTCAGACCTTTGTCTATTCCGTACAAGTGTTTCCCATACCTTTGGAGAGGAGGGCTAATTATCCTAATATCTAGGGTTTCACTGGTTCTTGAGTCTCAATTACCTCCAAAGTATTGTGGGGAGTCTCAAACCTTTTGGAGTGTGAAGACCTCACCTCACCCCACCTGGTACTGTATGGATTCTGTACAGTTATCTATTCGCCTGCCTATTCTCTTATCTTTTCTCTACCAAACTCCTAGCCGGGTAATCAGAGCTCGCCTAGGGTTTGGTTGTCACAATGCTAGCTTCACTCCACATAATTCCTAAAGCTAAGTATTCACAAATTACTGGCTCCCACTCCATATTCCACCAACCTTAGGAGATTCCCGTGATCAGGGTTTATGAGGGAGCCATGGAAAGATTTGCTGCTCAAAACAATTATTATTTCCCCTAAACTCTAATCTATAGACCCAATACAATAACCCTGCTCTAAGCTATTAAATACCAGATAAAATATGTTCCAACCTATGCTAAGAACACAAATGCAATGATAACACAGTATATACAAAGTCTTTTATACTACTGTCTCAAAAACACACGGGTTTTCAAACAAAAACACAGAAAATTCCAGAAATATGCTCACTGCTTTCTATTTTCACACCAAAAACTTTGTTTTCAATACTCTCTGCCTACTTTCTATGAGCCACGCATTTACATGGATCTCTTTTCCTTTATTCAAGGAGATTAGATCGATCCCATACCCCTGATTTCAAGGAAAACCAAAACCACAAGTTTGCATGCACTCCACAATTGTTATCATGCAACCTTTGCAAGATTCTTGCAACTCCTTCCATCCTCCTGCATTTTAGGATCATTGTCTCCTTGATCTCAAGCCAACATCTCTTTAACTTTCCCATGGCATCTTCCAACAACGAGGATGTTGTGGTTACACATTTGAAGTTCATCCTTCCAATACACACTATCCAAAACTAAATAAAGCCAGAAATTTAAAACATGACTAAACTAGGATGACATTTATGCTAATTATTAATTCAACACACCCAGTATAGACCGTCTAAGGTCCAAATCACACATACACACATTCTTGACTTGGCTAAAGTCAGTACAAGCCAAAATTGTGCAAACCAAATTGGGGTTTGGCTTAGGTGCTCCTGCACCATCCTTCCCAAAACAGAAAACTCAATCCACCCTTGGATTGGGAAAATTTAGATCAATCCCCAACTTCTTAAATTATGCCTCCTTGATCCATACTGCATCAACTTCAGGTTGTCCTTGTCTTTGGATCAGATGTTCCTTGTACTCTTTGGTTCTTGTTCTTTTGTAGATCCTGGTATCCAAGATCTTATCAGCTTGTTTAACTGTAGCAGGGGGTAGTTTGAGTTCTTCCACATCTTGGATGACTTCTTGAATGGCCTGATCCATGTTTGGTAGTGGTCCTCTATAATGGAATAAGTTTGCAACATTGAAAACAGGGGACAGTCCACTGTCATCTAGCAATTGCACCTTGAAAGAATTGTTGCCATACTTCTCCAAGATAGGACAGGGACCTATCCTCTTCATTTGCAGCTTGTGAGGAACTCCCTTCTGCAATCTAGCCTTGTTCAAATGCACCATCACAAGGTCACCAACATTAAACTGAACCTCTCTCCTATGCTCATCCACTTTGGTTTTATGTTTCATGGTATTCTCCGACAAGGTTTTTATGACTGTCTCATGAATCTCCTGCATTGCACAAGCAAAGTCATCAGCATATCCACTTCCCTTGACTCCATCCTTCAGCTCTCTCAGCTCATAAACACCTCTAGGGTGCAGTCCATAAACAATTTCAAAGGGACTCATCCCTATTGACCTATTTACAGTATCATTATAGGTATATTCAGCCTGGCCAATAATCTGATCCCATTGTTGACCATACTCCTTGGTCAAGCATCTCAAGAGGTTTCCAAGTGTCCTATTCACAACTTCGGTCTGACCATCAGTTTGGGGATGGTATGCAGATCCAAAGGACAAATTGGTGCCCATTCTTTGCCAAAGAGTCTTCCAAAAATGACTCATAAACTTGGTATCCTTGTCTGATACAATGCTGATTGGTAAGCCATGAATTCTGACTATTTCTTTGAAGAAAAGAGAGTCTATTTGGTTGGCATCATTGGTTGTTTTGCAGGGCACAAAGTGAGCCATCTTGTTGAATCTATCAACAACAACAAAAACACTGTCCATACCTTGCCTTTTCTTGGGTAAACCAACTACAAAGTCCATGCTCAAGCATTCCCATGGCCTAGAAGGGATAGGCAGTGGCTAGTATAGGCCTGCATTTGAAGAAGTGCCTTTTGCTTTTTGACACACTATACAACTCTCTACATATTTCCTGACATCTAGGTTCATCTTAGGCCAAAAATAAAACCTTTGGACAAGCTCTTGAGTTTTGGTGATCCCAAAATGACCACTCAATGCACCATTATGATTTTCTTGAATTAAGTTCTCCCTAATAGAACCTCTAGGAGCACAAAGTTGATTCCCTTTAAACAATAAATCACTTTGCAAGGTATATTCAGCATATTTTCTATGGAAATGATTCTTGTACTCAAGACAAACCTTGTAAATTTCTGCAAAGTCTTCATCATCTGCATATAGATCTTTGAAGTGATCTATACCCATGCTCTTCAATTGAGTTTCTTGAATGGTAAGAACTCTCCTGCTCAATGCATCAACCACCTTGTTGAGAGCTCCTTTCTTGTGCTTGATATTGAAGGTGTAAGCTTGCAAGTACTCCACCCACTTCATGTGCCTGTGACTCAACTTCTCTTGTGAATTCAGAAAACTGAGTGCTTGATTGTCTGAGTACACAATGAATTCCTTGGGAAGCAAGTAGTGCCTCCATTTCCTTAGTGCTTGGACCAATGCATACATTTATAGGTCATAAGAAGAGTACTTCTTCTTGGCTTCACTTAGCTTCTCTGAATGAAAAGCCACCGGTCTTCCCTCTTGGCTGAGAACAGCTTCAATTGCTACATTACTTGCATCACATTCAATGGTGAATAGCTTCTCAAAGCTTGGCAACACCAAAACAGGTTGGGTAGCTATCTTTTCCTTCAACAACTCAAAACTCTTGTTAGCTTGCTCATTCCACAGAAATTTGGTTTTCATTCCTCCTTTAATGGTATCCAACATAGGAGCACAAATTGCACTAAACAGCCTTATGAATTTTCTATAATACCGTGCAAGACCATGGAAGCTTCTTACCCCTGTTGCTATCTTTGGAGTAGGCCAATTGAGGATTGCTTCTACCTTGCTGCTGTCCATCTTCAAGTTGCCATGTGATAGCATAAATCCAAGGTACACCAACTCTATTTTGATGAACTCACACTTTTCCAGATTGATCTTCAGCTTCTCCTCCTACAGCTTCTTGAAAATCAACTCAATATGATGGAGGTGCTCTTCTCTTGTTCTACTATAGATTAGTATATCATCAAGATACACTACTACAAACTTGCCAATGTAGTCCTGGAGAATTTCATTCATGAGTCTCATGAATGTGGAGGGGGCATTAGATAAGCCGAATGGCATTACTAGCCACTCATAAAGACCCTCATTGGTTTTGAAGGCTATTTTCCACTCATCACCCTCATGTATTCTAATTTGGTGGTAACCACTCTTTAAATCTATCTTGGTATAGAACCTAGCTTCACCTAGACAATCCATGAGATCTTCAATTCTATGGATGGTAAACCTATACCTGATGGTTATCTTGTTTATTGCCTTGGAATCAGTACAGAGCCTCCATTCTCCTCCTTTCTTAGGTGCTAAGATAGTGGGTACAGCACATGGACTAATGATTTTCCTAATGAGACCTTGGTCAAGTAGTTCTTGAATCTGCCTAGCTATTTCCTCATTTTGCTGAGGTGTCATCTTGTAGGCTACTTTGTTTGGAAGGGTAGCTCCTGGTATCAAGTCTATCCTATGGCTTATGGCTCTTTTGGGAGGTAAAGTTGCTGGTTGACCACTACTTACTATGCTCTCATAGGTCTGCAACAAGTCTTGAATCTCCTTGGGCAACTCTTGCTTTTTAGCTGCCTTCTCTTTGCTTACCTCTCTTGGCTTGATCATTACTGCATAGCCAACTCCTTCTCCTTCTTTCAAGGCCTTTAAAAACTCTTTTTCACTAGCTAATACCAGCTTAGAACCTGCTGTCTGCACCTCAGTATCTTCCAACAAAGATTGAATCTTGTAGGTTACATTGTCCTTCTTGAAGGTATATGAATTCTTAGCTCCATCATGCATAGCTTGGCGGTTAAATTTCCATGGTCTACCTAGGAGCAAGTGGCATGCATCCATAGGTAATACATCACACAATACCTTGTCTTTGTACTTGCCAATTGAGAACTCCACCCATGCTTGTTCATTCACCAAGACATGATGACCCTTATTGAGCCAAGTAACCTTGTAAGGATTTTTGTGAGGTATCCTTGTCAATTTCAGTTTGCTGACTGCCTCCTCTAACACAATATTGTCAGTTGAACCTGAGTCTATTATGACCCTACACACCTTCCCCATCATCTTGCATTTTATCCTAAACAAGGACCTCCTTTGGCTCGGTTCCTCTTTGACTGGTTCTTTGATCAAAGTCCTTCTCATCATGAGATTCTCACCTTCCTCTGAGTTCAAAGGTATCTCAGGTTGTTTACTTGCTGCAATAGTCTCATCTTGAATCAGATTGGTTCTCCTATCTCCTCCATGAGAAGTGCTACCTTTCTCAGGACATCTATAAGCTGGGTGTCCCAATTGGTTGCAATGATAGCATTTCATGTTGGTGAAGTAGCTACCTCTACCTTGTCCACCACTTCTTCCTCTGGGGCTGAAACCTCTTCCTCTACCACCTATACTAGAACTTCCTTCTTGCTATTTAGAAAATCTGACTTCCGCTTGGGCTCTTGATTCTAAGCTTCTTCCACTATAACTTCCTCTTTTTCCTCTGTTGTCTTTCCCTTTACCTCTACCTTTGGGGTTTTGTTCCTATTTCTTTTTACCTTCCTCCTCTATCTTCAAAGCTATTTGATAAAATTGGCGGACTGATTTGAAGTCTACCAAACTCATATCTTCTTGAATAGAGCATTTGAGTCCATTTAGATACCTTGCTAACTTTATGCTTTCATCTTCCTCTACCACAATTCTTTTTGAAGTACTGACTCTCTTGTATATGTATGTGGATTCATTTTTCTCTTTGATCCTTGTGCCTCCTTAGATCTAGGTGTCTTACTCCTCCACCTTTGACCAACAATGAACATTTTTTCATAAATCATCATGGAGATAAGTTTGCCTTATCTTAGTCACCATCCCTCCTCTAACCATGAAACTATAGGACCTTAATGCACCTTCTTTCTCTCGATTTCTGATTGATCATCAAACTTCAACCATGTGAGATGGATGCTCCATCTCAACCTTGAACTTGAGCCAAACCTTTCATACCTTGGCTTCTCGGTGCATTTTAGCTCATTGAGTCCCTTAATTTTTTTTATGCTACAATCATTTGCACAAAATATCTAAAGTGATCTCTATCTCAAAACCATGCTAACTATGCAATTTTCCTAGTATCCATTTATGACAACTGATGCACTTCTTCAGAAGAAGCAAATTCATTAGGGACTGAAATTGTCCCCCTTTAACCATCCAATGCTTTAATACACTTTCATTTTATGTTGAGAGCATGAAATTGTGCTGCAAGAATAGGATAGTTGGAATTAGAGAGAGTGACACATGTCCCATTTTACTTATTTCCCTCCAGTGTTCTTTCTTTCTTATGCTTCTTGTCCTTCATGTGATATGTTGTGAAGAATTGTCATGAAATATTGACTCCATCTGATATTTTCCTTTCTTCAGCAAATATAGTTTCCCTAGTGCTCAAGGAACCTAGAAATGTGAGCTCTACATTTGTCATGCTACTTCTTCCTATAGACACTTTCTCTTCCACTGTGATATAGAAAACCTAGAAAACTTCAGCATTTGTGATTTCCAATCAAATGCTGATTAAATATGGTAGAAAAAAAATTAGGTTGCTCTTATACCACATTTTTCGAGGCTGAAACATTCTCTTGACCTACTTTCCAAGAGAAGCACAAAAAGAGGTAGTATTCAAATTCCACCTACATGTAAAGAAAGAAATATCTTGTTGATGACTTAGATGCTCAAAGCTCTAGAAAATTTTGCAAAGGAGAATGAACCTCAACACTACCTTTAGATTAAACATGTGTCCTAAGTGGGTCCAAGCTCTTAGTTCTTATTATTATTTCTCGGCATTGTGTAACTAGTTGGTTAGCTAAGACTGTACCTTAGAGAAAGAGGGGCTATGGGTCAATATCAAGGCCTAGATCAAGGATGGGATAAAGTATTAACAAAATAATTGGATCCAATTGATAGTTTGATGCAAAATGTTGGTTGAAATAGGTAATTATCCAATAGGAAGTATGGTCCAATTTTCCTATGCAAAAACTAAGGCACTTTGTAAGTAAGGGTTTGGAGTGGTCAAAACTGATTTAAGAAATTCTTGTGTATGAATTTTCCAATTTGCATATTGTTTTGTTTATTTGGTACCATTTCAAAGTATCTAGAAAGTGAGAAAAAATTCATTATATGATTTGTTATCTCTAGTTATACATTCTCATTGCCAAAGACTCAAGAAAATAGATGGTTCTACTGCTTTAGTTGGTTTGTCAAACAATCTCGAAAATGTGGTATCAAAACTTATTTTGGTTGTCTTTAATTCAATATGTGTATACCTTGAGTATACTTTCTAATGATATATCCACTCTATATATTTATATATGTAGTTGATTGTTGTTGTTCAGGAATGTAAAATATGATCTAGATTAAAGTTTTTTCCAGCATGTTGATGCCTTGAAACATTAATGAAAAATAGAATTGCTCATAAAGATTTGAATCCAAAAAGCTAAGCAACTCCTGGAAGATTTCACTTAATTTAGATCTAGTAGTTGCATGTAATGCAAGGGATGAAGCTTCTATGAATGAGTTCAAAATGTGAACTAGAATACATAACCAAAGACCTTTCAAGTTGTTAATTCCAATATGTAATGGTCTTTGTACCCTTGCAAGCATTAGTTCCATTTTTGATCTCATTTGGGGGTTGGAAGTAGTCCTCAAGCTTCTTTTATGTTCTACTTTGAGATGGTCCTGATCTCAGTTATCCTACAAGAAAATCTATGTTGAATTGAGGTTCCTAGTATAGTAGGTACATTTCAAGCAAGCACCAATGGTGCATTTGTGTGTTTGGTGGGCCTATTTATGGGTAACATCTCTTTTTCACTTTCCTTTCATTTTATCATTCACTATGATATGGTGGGATTTACTCCTAGAGGTTTTTTATTTCACCACATAGATTCTTTTTAGGTTCTACTCTCAAGGTTTTTCTTTCACAAAGCTTTGTTTAGTCTTTTGTTCTAATTGGTTTCCGTGGAGATGGGAACAAAATTGGGATGTTGATAAGGCAACCCCAGCAGCACCCAAAAAAGTTCATATTTTTTTTGTATTCATGACTTGGAGCTTGAGTGAATGATTCATATGATCTAGACAAGTCTTCTGAGAGCATTTTTTGTTCAATCAGAGTCCTATATTGATTAATTAGAGTTTAATATATTAATTTGAGCTTAGAATTTTATTTTTATCTGTTTGGTCCTAGTGTCCATGTTGCTTAGGACACCAATCATGCTTGTGGACATAGCATCCATAGAGCATATTTGAACTATGAGAGATTCTTTTTCCATAAGGGATCTACATGAGGATAAATTTCTGGCTTTGCTTATTAGGATTTTGGTACTTTTCTGAAGCAATGACTTATTCTCTATTGTTCTACTAATTTTACGCAGTTCATTTGATCTCTCATAAAAAGAGACCTGTGTGCAACAAGTCCCTTATATGTTCCCATGTGGACTCAGGAGAATGGTTTTCTGATATCTACAACTACCTAAAGACTAGAAACTTTCTTGATAGTGTGAAAAATTATGATTGCACTCATGTAAGAAAGCTTTCAATTTGTTATGTTATTCTATCTTATTTCCTTTATACAAAAGCCTATAATGTCTTGCTTCTCAGGTGTCTCAGTAAAATGGAAATACCCCTTGTCCTTAAGGAACCCATGTGGGCTCTAAGGGTGGACACTTTGGTGCTAGATACTTGGAAAGAAGACCGATACAAATGGGGTACTATTGGAAGATGATGGAACAAGATTCCTTCAATTTTGTTAAAAAGTGCCCTCAATGTCAACAATATTGTCATCTTATTCATCCACCTTCCCAAGAATTAAAAAATCAAACTTCTCCTTGGCTATTCACAAAATGAGGGTTGGTTATTATTGGAAAAATATCACCTCCTTCTTCCAAAGGGCATACCTTTACCATTACCACTACAAATTACTTCATGAAATGGATCAAAGCTATCTCACTCTAATCCACAAACACTGAAGCTATTTGCAGTTTCCTCATGAACAAAATCATTTCTCGATTTGGATTTCCCACTATGCTTATTTCTAACAATGGTACACCTTTCAAGAACAAGGAAATGAAGCATTTCCTCAAGAAATTTCATATTCAACATAGGTTTTCCACACTATACTATCCACAATCTAATGGTCAAGCAGAAGCGTCTAACAAAACTCTTGAGCTTATTCTCTATAAGATAGTTAATAAGCATGGTAAATATTGGCATATTCAACTAATGTACGCTTTGTGGGCCTATCACACAAGTGTTCATATGACTATGGGAACAACACCTTATAACCTCGTGTATGGTTCCGAAGCTATTATGGCATTGGAGTTGGAAATTTTGTCTTTACATGTTTCCCTTAAAGGGCTAATTGATGATAAAACCTACCAAGTTAATCATTTGCATCAGTTGGAGATGCTTGACGAGCATCGTTTATAGGCCCTCAAACATCTTAAAGCTTATCAATAGTGGCTATCTAGGAAATATAATCAGGGTGTGCTTCCTAGGAATTTTAAAATAGGAGATCTGGTTCTCTGTGAAAACCAGAGAAATGTAAATGTGTCGCCTGATCAAACATAAAATTTCAATCCTAACTAGTTAGGTCCTTACATTGTGATATCTGTATATGGTTCAAGTGCTTATGGATTATCCTCTATGGATGGAATGCCTCTAAAAGAACCTGATAATGTGATGCATCTTTTTCAATAATATGCATAGTGTTTTATGTGTCATCTATGTGGTGTTCTCTCTATAGAAGGGAAATAACACTACATATGTTGAGATTATTCATTAACACATTATCATTTTTTTTGTGTTGTGAATTCCCACGTGCATGTGTGTGTGAGACCATGCATCACATTATATCTATCAAAACCATTATATAATCATTATATTTAATTAAAATACAACCATGTGTGTCTATTAAATCATATTAGCATCTAATGTAAGTATACATCCATATGAGCATATAACATCCATAGCATAAACATATGCTAAAAATAAAGAATATACATATCCAAATGAATAATGCCATGAAATCATAATTGATGTATCCATATATATATATATGCATGTATGTATCAAATTTCATGTACATGTATTGGGCCACTACTATAAAAAATGAGTGTCTACTGAATATATGTCTATATACAAAAGATCTACAATTGTATATGAATGTATATGTATCTCGCTACAAAAATGATATATAAAACTGATGATGATGCCTCTAATCACTGTGGTGCATGGCTATTAGAGCCCTCTAGCTCTAGTAGATGCTCTGGAACCCTAGGATGGGGCTGAATAGTGGTCATGGAGGGTGAACGGTGGGAGTGTGATACGAAAAAAGTTGCTCGCATCCCCTTGATCTCCCCCTGTAGGGAGGATATCATCGGCTCCGCCTGCCTCAACTAGTCTTGGAGTCGTTAAACCTCTGTCAAGATCATAGCTTTCAGATACCCCTTGAGGTCATCAAGATGACTCTAGAGGGAATCACGCGCCTACTTGGTGACATCTGCCCTCCTCATTTTTGTGTCTGGTCGGGCGAGCACCATCTGTAGCTCCCCTGATAGCTGGTTGTGTTGTCCCCAAATGGTCATCAAATTTGTAGTGAGATGGATGATCTCCATTCCCCGTTCCTCATAGGCAATCCTCAGGCACGCAACTGAATCGAATCTAGGGGCATGACACCCCATAGAAACCAGCCGATAAGCCTCAAGGATCGATCCCTGAATCAACATAGTAGGAGAAACCTCTAAAATTATCTGAGCTATGAACCCATTCCATCACTCTGCATCCTCTATAAACATAGAGAAAGAAAGAGGTATCACTATCACATGGCATGTATATGTATATGTCGTAAAACAAAAAATTGAAAGCATGGAAACATAATCAACATATCCTATATACCTGGGTCCCCTGGCTGCCATGTCAGGTTAGGGTGAGGGTCGATGCTAGGACTTGTGCTACCAACATCAGTGGCCACTCCTGGTGATGCCAGTGTCATCATAGTTGCAGTAGAAGCTAGTGGTGTCGAAGAGACAAGGGTAGCTAGTGGGGGATTCAACCTCCTCTACCACCTCGGCCTTGGTGGCACTGCCTCCTCTTCCTCCTCCTCCTCATCCTATTTCTGACCTCTCCTCCTATCTTGTGATGGTTGGGATGGTAGTTCCTCTTGTGGACTAGGGTCCCCTCTCAGGGCACCCTCACCAAACACAGGAGCAGAACAATGCCTCTCCCACCACTATGCAAAATCAGCCACTACCCCAACATTATCCATTGTCGCTACAGGGGGTAGATCATGGTCAAGTTCATCATCATCTGGGGGGATGATATTGATAATAGTGGGGTGAGGGTCAAGAGGAAACTATTAAGTGAGATTCCACCTTTGACCTTTGTAAGTTTGGGGTTAGATTAAGATGATAAGTGTTCCCTTGTCTAGACCCATTTTTTAGGATCTGAAAAGATAGGGGAAAAATATTGAATAAATACTTAGGTTTTCCATTTGTAATTTGTTGCTAGGAGAGATAATATTGCATGTTATGAAAATTGTCAGAGGTGTAAGTAAATATAGTAAAAGTCTCCAAATACTTGTCTATGGCATGGGATATTGTTCCATGTGGATTTGGATGGCCCTCTCCTTCTAGACATTTCTTGAAGCTTGTATCACTCTATATATTGAGTGCCTTGCATTGTACAATGCATAATTTTTTTGCATGTAATGAAGTGTTGTTGATATCACTCTAGAATAGTTGTTCATTTTGAAGCACTTATAGAAGAAGGCTTTGT
>VDFB02091396.1:0-21443 GCA_007258455.2 Sequoia sempervirens | reverse complement strand
ACAATAGTAAAGGTTATTATTTAATTGTAATTATTTATTTGTAGCCTATGAAGTAAAGATTAATATTCTAACAGAAAACTTGATTTAAAAATGGTACAAAAGTGAAAAATGCTTTTAAAGATGAAAAATCAGAAAATATTGAAGATTCAAATGGAGATGATCTTGATGATGTGGAAGATAACTTCGTAAGAAGGATGAAAAAGGGAACCAGTAAGTACAAAGGTAAACTACCTTTCAAATGTTTTATCTATGGTGAAATAGGTCATTATGCTTCTAGATGTCCAAAAAGAGCTATGAACAATAAGAGTAAGGAGAATATGGTCGCGAGGGCACCTAAGCCAAACCCCAATTTGGTTTGCACAATTTTGGTTTGTATTGACTTTAGCCAAGTCAGGAATGTGTGTATGTGTGATTTCGACCTTAGAAAGTCTGGAGTGGGTGTGTTGAATTAATAATTAGCATAAATGTCATCCTAGTTTAGTCATGTTTTAAATTTCTGGCTTTATTTAGTTTTGGACAGTGTGTGTTGGAAGGATGAACTTTAAATGTGTAACCACAACATCCTCATTGTTGGAAGATGCCATGGGATAGTTAAAGAGATGTTGGCTCGAGATCAAGGAGATAATGATCCTAAAATGCAGGAGGATGGAAGGAGTTGCAAGAATCTTGCAAAGGTTGCATGATAACAATTGTGGAGTGCATGCAAACTTGTGGTTTTGGTTTTCCTTGAAATCAGGGGTATGGGATCGATCTAATCTCCCTGAATAAAGGAAAAGAGATCCATGTAAATGTGTGGCTTGTAGAAAGTAGGCAGAGAGTATTGAAAACAAAGTTCTTGGTGTGAAAATAGAAAACAGTGAGCAGATTTCTGGAATTTTCGGTGTTTTTGTTTGAAAACCCATGTGTTTTTGAGACAGTAGTATAAAAGACTTTGTATATACTGTGTTATCATTGCATTTGTGTTCTTAGCATAGCTTGGAACATATTTTATCTGGTATTTAATAGCTTAGAGTAGGGTTATTGTATTGGGTCTATAGATTAGAGTTTAGGGGAAATAACAGTTGTTTTGAGCAACAAATCTTTCCATGGCTCCCTCATAAACCCTGATCACGTGAATCTCCTAAGGTTGGTGGAATATGGAGTGGGAGCCAGTAATTTGTGAATACTTAGCTTTAGGAATTATGTGGAGTGAAGCTAGCATTGTGACAACCAAACCCTAGGCGAGCTCTGATTACCTGGCTAGGAGTTTGGTAGAGAAAAGATAAGAGAATAGGCAGGGGAATAGATAACTATACGAAATCCGTACTATACTAGGTGGGGTGAGGTGAGTTCTTCACACTCCAAAAGGTTTAAGACTCCCCACAATACTTTGGAGGTAATTGAGACTCAAGAACCAGTGAAACCCTAGATATTAGGATAATTAGCCCTCCTCTCCAAAGGTATGGGAAACACCTATACCGAATAGACAGAGGTCTGAAATCAAATGCAAGATTTAAAGCTCTGAAAAGGGTGCCTAAAAGTGTCTTTTGTTTGATAGGTTGAGTGGCAAGTTTGAGAGTAAAAGGCTAAAAACCGATTGGTAAGGGCTACTAGAAATAGGGCCTCCCCAAAGGGAAATCTTGGAAACAGGTAGGTTGAGGAGTGGACACCAAGAAAAATGGATCAGTTTGGTTGCAAAAAGCATGGGGACAACATCTTCAACTCCCCTGCAAGTAGTTCTAGCATGATGAAGAAGTTGGTACTTAGATCCTTCTAAGTCCAAGGAAGAGCAATTGATTACAAAAGGGTGTTGAATCTTCAAGGGTAAAGTACAAGGTTGAAAGCTCTCTGAGAAGAGTTGGAGAGGACTAGAGTAGTCTTTTAAGCTCAAAAGGAACCCTTGGTAGTAGGTTCTAGACAGGAGACAGTAGAAAGTCTCCTAGAAGGTAGTACAAGCAACCCTTGGAGTCATATTACACCATATTGGTATCAGAGCTTTGAGTTGGATTCAAGGCTTGTGATTAATGAGCCAATCCACTGAGTCAGTAGGAGAGAATACACTAGAGGAAGAAGCCATGGTGACAAATGTAGAGCTAGCAAAGAAGGTAGAAGAGCAAGAGGAAGACAACCGGTTGCTCAAAGAAAGGATATCTCAGATGGAGAAACTCCTAGATGAAGTCCAAGAAACAACAGATAATGTGAAGGACAAGATTAAGAAGAAAGAGGAACATGAAGCCAAGGAAAAAGAAGAGGATTTGGAGGAGGAAGCTCCAAAGTCTAATCCTATTCTTGCAGAGGAACCATTCTTGAAGGCATTGTAGGCCTTGAGTGGTAAAGCATTGGATGGTGTGCAACTTTTCAGTGGACAAATGAACCCTGATTCAGTTGTGGACTGGATTGAGAGCATTGAGAATCACTTTGAGTGTGATGGCATAACAGAGGCCCAAAAGGTAAAGGTGGCCAAGTCAAGGTTGAGAGGAGCATCTCTCACATGGTTGAAGTTTGTACAATCAGAAAGAGAGAAAGAAGGCAAAGGTCCTATAGTTTCATGGAGAGGAATGGTGACTAAGATAAGGCAAACTTATCTCCATGATGATTATGAAGTTCAGTTGCATAGGAGAAGACACAATCTGAGGCACAAGGATATGGATGTCCAAACATATACAGAGGAGTTTCAAAAGTTGTGCCTTAGATCAAAGGTGGTTGAAGATGAAAGCATAAAGTTAGCAAGGTATCTAAATGGACTCAAATGCTCTATTCAAGAAGATATGAGTTTGGTAGACTTCAAATCAGTCCGCCAATTTTATCAAATAGCTTTGAAGATAGAGGAGAAAGGTAAAATGAAGCAGGGCCGGAAAACCCAAAGGTAGAGGTAAAAGGGGAAAGGCAGTGGAGGACAAAGAGGAAGTTACAGTGGAAGAAGCTCAGAACCAAGAGCCCAAGGAGAAGTCAGATTTTCTGAACAGCAAGAAGGAAGTTCTAGTAGAGGTGGTAGAGGAAGAGGTTTCAGCTCCAGAGGAGGAAGTGGTGGACAAGGAAGAGGCAGCTACTTCACCAACATGAAATGTTGTCATTGCAATCAATTGGGACACCCGACTTATAGATGTCCTAAGAAAGGTAACACTTCTCATGGAGGAGATAGGAGAACCAATCTGATTCAAGATGAGACTACTGCAGAAAATAAGCAACCTGAGTTACCTTTGAATTCAGAGGAAGGTGAGAATCTCATGATGAGAAGGACTTTAATCAAAGAACCAGTCAAAGAATAGTCAAGCCAAAGAAGGTCCTTGTTTAGGATAAAGTGCAAGATGATTGGGAAAGTGTGTAAGGTCATAATAGACTCAGGTTCAACTGACAATATTGTGTCAGAGGAGGCAGTCAGCAAACTGAAATTGACAAGGATACCTCACAATAATCCGTACAAGGTCACATGGCTCAATAAGGGTCAGCATGTCTTGGTGAATGAACAAGCATGGGTGGAGTTCGCAATTGGCAAGTACAAAGACAAGGTATTGTGTGATGTATTACCTATGGATGCATGCCATTTGCTCCTGGGTAGGCCTTGGCAATTTGACCGTCAAGCTGTGCATGATGGAGCAAGGAACTCCTATACCTTTAAGAAAGATAAGGTGACCTACAAAATTAGTGCTGCTAAGAAGATCTGAGGAAGTCTGAGACAATAGGTTCTAAACTACTCTTAAAATTTGGAGAAAAAAGAGTTCTTAAAGGCCTTGGAAGAAGGAGAAGGAGTTGGCTATGTAGTAATGATCAAGCCAAGAGAGGTAAGCAAAGAGAAGGCAGATGAAAAGCAAGAGTTACCCAAGGAGATTCAAGACTTGTTGCAGACCTATGAGAGCATAGTAAGTAGTGGTCAACCAGCAACCTTACCTCCTAAAAGAGTCATAAGTCATAGGATAGACTTGATGCCAGGAGCCACCCTTCCAAACAAAGCAACCTACAAGATGACACCTCGACAAAATGAAATAGCCGAGGCTTGATTCAAGAACTTCTTGACCAAGGTCTCGATACAGGAGAAAAGCATTAGTCCCATGTCACGGTACCAACGTCTTACTAAGAAAGGAGGAGATAAGGAGGTTTTGTCTTGATTCGAAATAAACAAGATAACCACATCAATTATAGGTTTCCCATCCCTAAGTTAGAAGGAATCTCATGGATTGTCTAGGTGAGAAGCTTGGTACTATACCAAGATAGATTTAAAGAGTGGCTATCACCAAATTAGGATACATGAGGGTGATGAGTGGAAAACAGCCTTCAAAACCAATGAGGGCCTTTATGAGTGGCTAGTAATGCCATTTGGATTATCTAATGCCCCCTCCACATTCATGAGACTCATGAATGAAATTCTCCAGGATTACATTGGCAAGTTTGTAGTAGTGTATCTTGATGATATACTAATCTATAGCAGAACAAGAGAAGAGCACCTCCATCATATTGAGTTGATTTTTAAGAAGCTGCAAGAGGAGAAACTGAAGATCAATCTGGAAAAGTGTGAGTTCATCAAAACAGAGCCGGTGTACCTTGGTTTTGTGCTATCACATGGCAACTTGAAGATGAAAAGGACCTTGACAAGGTAGAAGTCATTCTCAGTGGCCTACTCAAAGGAAAGGCATTATGAGAGGGTAAGAAACTTCCATGGTCTTGCTCAGTATTATAGGAAATTCATAAAGCAGTTTAGTGCAATTTGTGCTCCTATGTTGGATACCATTAAAGGAGGAATGAAAACCAAATTTGTGTGGAATGAGCAAGCTAACAAGAGTTTTGAGTTGCTGAAGGAAAAGATAGCTAACAACATTTTGGTGTTACGAGCTTTGAAAGCTATTCACCATTAGATATGATGCAATGTCTTAGCAGTGGGCTATTCCGACCAAGAGGCAGGTGGTGGCTTTTTCATTCCCAGAAGCTAAGTGAAGCCGAAGTACTCTTCTTATGACCTTGAGATGTATGCATTGGTCCAAGCACTAAGGAAGTGGAGGCACTACTTGCTTCCCAAAGAATTCATTGTGTACTCAGACAATCAAGCACTCAGTTTTCTGAATTCACAAGAGAAGTTGAGTCATAGACACATGAAGTGGGCGGAGTATTTACAAGCTTACACCTTCAACATCAAGCAGAAAAGGAGCTCTCAACAAGTGGTTGATGCATTGAGCAGGAGGGTCCTCACAATTCAAGAAATTTAGTTGAAGAGCATGGGAATAGATCATTTCAAAGATCTATATGCAGATGATGAAGACTTTGTAGATATTTATAAGGTATGTCTTGAGTACAAGAATCATTTCCATAGCAAATATGTTGAATATACCTTGCAAAGTGATCTTTTGTTTAAAGGAAATCAGCTTTGTGTTCCTAGAGGTTCTATTAGGGAAAACTTGATACAAGAAAAGCATAATGGTGCATTGAGTGGTCATTTTGGGATCACCAAAACTCAGGAACTGGTTCAAAGATTTTACTTTTGGCCAAGAATGAACTTAGATGTCAGAAGGTATGTGGAGAGTTGTGTGGTATGTCAAAAGGCCAAGGGCACTTCCTCAAATGCAGGCCTATACTGACCACACCTATCCCTTCTAGGCCATGGGAATGCTTGAGCTTTGGACTTGTAGTTAGTTTACCCAAGAAAAAGGTATAGACCGGTCATGTATGTTATTTGTAAGGCAGGACCAGGAAGCCAAGATGGCTCACTTTGTACCCTACAAAACAACCAATGATGCCAGTCAAATAGTCTCTCTTTTCTTTAAGGAGATAGTCAGGATTCATGGTTTACCAATCAACATTGTATCAGATAGGGATACCAAGTTTATGAGTCATTTTTGGAAGACTCTTTGGCAAAGAATGGGCACCAATCTATCCTTTGGATCTGCATACCATCCCCAAACTAATGGTCAGACTGAAGTTGTGAATAGGACACTTGGAAACCTCTTGAGATGCTTGACAAAGGAGTATGGTCAACAATGGGATCAAATTATTGGGCAGGCTGAATATGCCTATAATGATACTGTTAATAGATCCACAGGGAACAGTCCTTTTGAGATTGTCTATGGAATGCACCCTAGAGGTGTTTATGAACTGAGAGAGCTGAAGGATGGAGTTAAGGGAAGTGGTTATGTAGATGACTTTGCTTGTGCAATGCAGGAAATTCATGAGACAGTCAGAAAAACCCTGACAGAGAATACCATGAAACATAAAACCAAAGTGGATGAGCATAGGAGAGAAGTTCAGTTTAATGTTGGTGACCTAGTGATGGTACATTTGAACAAGGCTAGATTGCAGAAGGGAGTTCCTCATAAGCTGCAAATGAAGAGGATAGGTCCCTGTCCTATCTTGGAGAAGTATGGCAACAATTCTTTCAAGGTGCAATTGCCAGATGACAGTGGAATGTCCCCTATTTTCAATGTTGCAGACTTAGTCCATTATAGAGGACCACCACCAAACATGGATCATACCATTCAAGAAGTCATCCAAGATGTGGAAGAACTCAAACTGCCCCCTGCTACAGTTAAACAATCTCATAAGATCTTGGATACCAGGATCTACAAAAGAACAAGAATGAAAGAGTACAAGGAACATCTGATCCAAAGACAAGGACAACCTGAAGTTGATGTAGTATGGATCAAGGAGGCATAATTTAATAAGTTGGGGATTGATCTCAATTTTCCCAATCCAAGGGTGGATTGAGTTTTCTATTTTGGGGAGGATGGTGCAAGAGCACCTAGGCCAAACCCCAATTTGGTTTGCACAATTTTGGCTTGTACTGACTTTAGCCAAGTCAAGAATGTGTGTATGTGTGATTTGGACCTTAGAAGGTCTAGATTGGGTGTGTTGAATTAATAATTAGCATAAATGTCATCCTAGTTTAGTCATGTTTTAAATTTCTGGCTTTATTTAGTTTTAGACAGTGTGTGTTGGAAGGATGAACTTTAAATGTGTAACCACAAAATCCTCGTTGTTGGAAGATGCCATGGGACAGTTAAAGAGATGTTGGATTGAGATCAAGGAGATAATGATCCTAAAATGCAGGAGGATGGAAGGAGTTGCAAGAATCTTGAAAAAGTTGCATGATAACAATTGTGGAGCGCATGCAAACTTGTGGTTTTGGTTTTCCTTGAAATTAGTGGTATGGGATTGATCTAATCTCCTTGAATAAAGGAAAAGAGATCCATGTAAATGCATGGCTCGTAGAAAGTAGGCAGAGGGTATTGTATACAAAGTTTTTTGGTGTGAAAATAAAAAGTAGTGAGCAGATTTTTGGAATTTTCTATGTTTCTGTTTGAAAACCCGTGTGTTTTTGAGACAGTAGTATAAAAGACTTTGTATATACTGTGTTATCATTGCATTTGTGTTCTTAGCATAGGTTGGAGCATATTTTATCTGGTATTTAAATAGCTTAGAGCAGGGTTATTGTATTGGGTCTATAGATTAGAGTTTAGGGGAAATAACAGTTGTTTTGAGCAGCAAATCTTTCCATGGCTCCCTCATAAACCTTGATCACGGGAATCTCCTAAGGTTGGTGGAATATGGAGTGGGAGCCAGTAATTTGTGAATACTTAGCTTTAGGAATTATGTGGAGTGAAGCTAGCATTGTGACAACCAAACCCTAGGCGAGCTCTAATTACCCGGCTAGGAATTTGGTAGAGAAAAGATAAGAGAATAGGCAGGGGAATAGATAACTGTATGAAATCCATACAGTACTAGGTGGGGTGAGGTGAGGTCTTCACACTCCAAAAGGTTTGAGATTCCCCACAATAATTTGGAGGTAATTGAGACTCAAGAACCAGTGAAACCCTAGATATTAGGATAATTAGCCCTCCTCTCCAAAGGTATGGGAAACACCTGTACGAAACAGACAAAGGCCTGAAATCAAATGCAAGATTTAAAGCTCTGAAAAGGGTTCCTAAAAGTGTCTTTTGTTTGATAGGTTGAGTGGCAAGTTTGAGAGTAAAAGGCTAAAAACTGACTGGTAAGGGCTACTAGAAATAGGGCCTCCCCAAAGGGAAATCTTGAAAACGGGTAGGTTGAGGAGTGGACACCAAGAAAAATGGATCAGTTTGGTTGCAAAAAGCATGGACACAACATCTTCAACTCCCATGTAAGCAGTTCTAGCATGATGAAGAAGTTGGTACTTAGATCCTTCTAAGTCCAAGGAAGAGCAATTGATTACAAAAAGGTGTTGAATCTTCAAGGGTAAAGTACAAGGTTGAAAGCTCTCTGAGAAGAGTTGGAGCAGGACTAGAGTAGTCTTTTAAGCTCAAAAGGAACCCTTGGTAGCAAGTTCCAGGCAGGAGACAGTGGAAAGTCTCCTAGAAGGCAGTACAAGCAACCCTTGGAGTCATAATACACCAGAATAAAGGAAAGATGATTAAAAGAGCTTATTATTTCAAAGAATTTGTTGGTATTTCTGATGATGAATCTAATTATGGAGATTTTGAAAATAATGAATGCTTGTTCTTGGCTATAAAAAAAGAATCTAGTTCTGCTAACTCTGAAAGGTGTGTGAAGGAAAGTGTTATGGAGAAGAAGAATAAGATTGAAGGTACTTTGGTTTCTACTTTTCATGTTAAAGAAGATAAGAATTATTGGGTTGCTAATAGTGGCTGCTCTAATCACATGACCAGAGAAAAAAGTAAGTTTGTTAAACTTGAAAAGTATGATGGAGGATTAGTTAAATTTGAAGATGATTCAGGAGCTAAGATTTGTGGAATATGTTCAATTAGTTTTGATGTCAAGCATAATATTGAAGATATTTACTATGTTAAGGGTGTAAGGCATAATATTTTGAGTATTGGAAAAATTTGTAGCAAAGGATATAATCTTATGTTTAAGGATAAAGCATGTGAGATCAGAAAAGGGTTTAGAACTATGATTGTTGCTGGTAAAAGGACAGATGGAAATATATATTGGCTTAAGGGTGCTAATGGTCATTGCTTTATGTCTCAGATTAATGACAGTTGGTCATGGCACTTGAGGATGTGTCACATGAATTTTGATAATTTGGTGAGAATCAATTTAGTTCATGCAGTGAGAGACCTACCAAGAATCACAAAGCCTATCAATGTTGTTTGCAAGAATTGTCAATTTTGAAAACAAACAAGGATTAGTTTCAAGGGAATGGAGCAATCTTCTATCAGACTACTGAAATTAATATATACAGATCTTTGTGGTCCTACAAGGGTGATAAGTCTCAAGGTGACAAGTATTTTATGCTTTTGATTGATTATTTATCTAGAATGACATGGGTTACTTTTCTTAGAGAAAAATTTGATGCACCAGATAGATTTAAAGCATTCAAAGCTATGGTTGAGAATTAAATGGATTTGAAAATAAAATGTTTGAGATCTAATAGAGGTGGATAATTCACCTCCAATGAGTTTAACATGTTTTGTGAAGTTCATGGAATAAAGACGCACTTGTCTGCCCCTAGAAATCCTTAGCAGAATGGAGTGGTTGAGAGGAAAATTTTGACTCTTCAAGAAGCTACTAGGACTATGATGAAAGAGTCGAATCTATCAAAATTCTATTGGAGAGAAGAAATTCATACTGTTGTTTACATACTTAATAGAGTTCAAGCAAAAGCTAACAGTACAAAGACTCCCCATGAGTTATGGTATGGAAGGATCCCTACTGTCAAATACTTTAAAGTATTTAGAAGAAAATGCTATATCAAGAGAGATGAAAAAAACATGGGAAATTTTGATGAAGGTATCTTCCTTGGATATTCTACTAAAAGTAAAGCTTGCAGATGTCACAACAAAAGGTTGAGAAAGAGTTTTGAAAGTGAAAATGTTGAGGTTGATGAAGATGTACAGAATTCAATTGTTGTAGATGGATATGTGTCAGATGAACTTGATTGTAGAGAGGAAGAAGAAGAAAAATATGAAGTAAAGGAAGAGAAGAATGAAGAGGAAGAAGCTCCGGAGAAGACCCCTAAGATCCCTAAGTATGTGCAAAATAATCATTTTGAAGATCAAATCATTGGAGATAAGGGGAAAGGAGTATTGACAAGAAGTAGGGTTGTTGAAGTTGAGGTAAATATGTGTCTAATTTTTGAAGTGGAACCTAAAAAAATGAGTGAGGCATGCAAATATGAACATTGGATGAAGGAAATGGAAGAAGAATGTATGTGAAAATTGATAAAATTAGACTTAGGAATTGGTTCCCAAATCAGTAAACAAGAACATAATTGGGACTAAGTGGGTATTCAAAAACAAGCTAAATGAGAATGGAGAACTGGTAAGAAATAAAGCAAGACTTGTGTGTAACGTGTATACATCCAAAATTGGTCTGGAGAATATTAATTGAATATTGGTTATTTGATTAACAAAAATCTTTATTTCCTCTATTGTAAAAATAAATTGTAAAGTTTACTTATATAGTTTGCATTTCTTAATTCCTCTTATCTAAACCACTTTCTTCATGATTTAATTAAATAAACAAATTTAACTAATTTTTTTTATTTGATTAATTCCCTCTCATTAAATTTGAATTTTTAATTCAAATTTTGTCACATTTCTCCATATTCTTCTAACCTCCTTCCACATCATCTTCCATCTCACCATGTGTCACATGAAAATAATTATTCCTAATTTCTAAAATGGGTATTTACCCTCAACAATCTCAACCAACTCAAGGACACATGGCTTCTTCTTTCCATTTATTTCTTTCTACACTTGGCAAGAGTGTTCTATTAAAGGGGACAACTTCCTTATTTCTCTCCAACTTCCTCATTTCTCACCATTGATCTCTCCAGATTGAATCCTAAATGTCCATTGTTGCCAACTCACCTGATGCCTTGGTGAAATCTATAAATAGAGGCTCATTTACATCTTTTAATAAGAGAGCATTGCATAACATTACTCTGTAGAAATCATCTTAGCATTTGAGAAATTGGTTTGCATTTTGATTCAGCATTTAGAATAGTTTATCAAGTAAATTAGAATCATGGCTACATTCATAGATGTGTCTTAGTTTGCATACAATATTTAGAATCATTCTCATATCATTTTTATTAGTTTAATTTAGCATTGCATCATTTCATTAGCATTCTATATATAGCAATTCATCATTTAGCCTGTCATTAAGTCCATTATCAATCAAAAAAAATCAAAATCATGTAGGTGTAGATATAGTTTCTGCATTCTAGTTTAATGGCTACTCATTTCTTAGTTGTCATCCCTGTAATTCAGTGCATAATTAAGATTTGAGAGCACTATTGCTAGGATCCTTAAGAATAGAGGAAGATGAAATGGCTTTAAGGAATCATTTTATCGAATTGTGTTGTTAATTTAGATTTCCTTAATGTAATACATTGCATCTATTGTGTGTTATTGATTACTTTAATTCACATATTTTCTCACACATTAAATTGGTGCCCACCATGGGGCCTAGCCCTTGTTATTTTGATATTTTTCTGGAAAGTATGCTTTATAGGTTCAGACATGAGTTTCTCTAGCGCAACCGCTAATTCCTTTGGCACACTTGAAAGATTTTATGGTGTATTCACCAACTGTTCTAGTGCAAGAAGGGATTTCTCCAGCACATCCACACCATTATGTGGCACATCGGGTGGTTTCTATAGTGCATTTACCACTTTTTGTAGTGCATTTCATGTTTTCTATGGCACATTGACTTATTTCTGTAGTGCATTTACCTTTTTGGCACATCAACTTACTGTTGGCGCATTTGATTTTCTCGACAAATTTATTCTGGGTTTGAAAACAAATGGATTTTTTTCTATTGTGTAGGCTTCATAAACGCTGTCAAAGACTTTATTGAAACTCAAGAATGCTGCCAAAGAAACATTTATTGCAAAATACTGATAAATTTGATGCAGGGGCTAGAGTGATTTATTTCCTTTTTGCTTAATTTAGGAATCTAGACTAATTAGGAAGGAAAGAACACCATGTCTGCTATGTGTATTGGATGGTAGGCATATGCTCTCCCCTTAACTGGGTGAAAAAAAGTTAGACTCATTCTTGTTTATCTACGAGTGTGAGTGGAGTATACAATGTGTGTTCTCTCTTTATTCATGCGAAATAAAGATTGATCGAACTACGGGTATACTTGATTGCTTTTGTTTATCTTAGAGGGCCTTCCTTGTGGGAAAAAGTAATCACCCAAGGGAAAGACCCAACCGATAACACACTAAAGCCAAGCGACTTCCAGATGGTATATAAGTGTGGGTACTTGTTGAAAGGAAAGTATCACAAGGATGGTTCTGATGAGAAGGGAAACAATGGTCCCTCGCCACATGGATCATCCCCCACAAATGGAATATCTATACTAGAAACCTTGTTATAGTTGGCCAAAAACCTTTATCTATTCTTTGCTGCAACAACAGTCGTTGCAAAGGCATCCGCATTCTCATAGTTTTTAGTAGAGATGATCAACTTGCCATGGGAGTTTTATGGGGGCTGGAAGCTTGGTTGACCTGAGAAGTGAGTGCACTGTAAGGGGGAGCTCGTGTGGCCAAGCTTCTAAATTCATTTGGTAAGAGTAAGTGTGGTTGGGGTAAAACCTGTGTGGAATCCAAAAGAATATAGTCTTACACGGCCTTACGAGTGTACATTACTTGATTTTGTTTGCCAAAGTTTCTTCAAAACAAACTTCAAACAAAACCTTACACACTAAAAGTGAAAATTTGTGATTTAGAAAACACATCATTTGAAACAGACCATTCTTTGATTGAAAACTAGAAAAATCAAGTAAACTGGCAGCAAACTATTACATTCCCCGGTTCAACGCATACACTACTTATTTTGGCACATTTACTACTTTTTCCAGCCCATATACCATTTGTTACAATGCATTCGCTACTTTTTCTAGCACATTCACCTGTTGTTATAGTACATTCACCACTTTTACCAGCGCATCCCTTGCATTTTGTGGTGCATTTGCCTAATTCTGTGGCGCATAAACCTGAAGCTTTGGTGCATTTGATTTGTTCCCTAGTGCATCTGACCTTTTCTTTGGTGCATCCAAGCCATGCTATAGTGCATCTGCCTTTTAGCACATACATTGACTATTACGGCACATCCACCAAAATTCATAACCAGAGAGCTAAATTTGACTCCCATCTGACATTTTGAAACCAGAATTCAAAATATTTTCCAATCCAGAATCATTCCTTAGGTGCAATAGATTCTAAACATGTTCTTCACCAAATTATTTCATGAAAGATTAAAATCTGAAAACCAAAGTCCATAGATCTTAATCCAAAAGCTCATAAAAAATGTCTCTCAACACTCTACAAATTTAGAGAGAGATTGCTCTTCAATTTCTACAAAAAAGCTTCAAAGAACAACCCCAACTTGTATTCATTTTACTATTGTCAAAATCCAAGACTTTTCCAAATATTCAAACATCTCGTTTAGGAAGGAAATTTGTCCCTCGTTTCACAATTGGAACCAAAATTTTAGAATCTTCTCAAGTTCAAAATTATTCCTTAGGTTCCTTAGAGTCTAAATTTTTTAAAATTGGCCTCTAAAAGTGGATTCCTTTACCTAAACTTTGATCACACATCTAAAAGTGCCCAATCATCATCAAAATCCAAATTTGATCATCAAGTTGAGTTTCCCCATCAGGATTTATCATCCTTCATCCAGAAACAATACACTTTACATCAAATTTCATTACCTTGGTCACGTCAATAGGATTCATTATTCTATTCAACTTAGGTATTCCTTGGCACTCCTAAACAACAATCAAAATTTAGCAAACCTTCATCATTTGCATGCCTGTTTTAACAATGTCCCAAAAGAAAAAGCTTAAGTACAAGGAACTTGAATCTCAAAATACCATGGGTAAACCATAAGAAAATACCTTTCACAAAATTTCTCAAAATGAAACAGAAGAAATAACAGAGGAGGAAATAGAACAAGCAAACCAAGATCCCAAATTTCATAAATTCTTAGAGAGAATCTTTGAAAAGGATGGAGAAAAATACCTTCTAATGTTAGCAAACCAAGGGATCAAATTACCAAGTGATTTTGATGTCAATAAATTGAAGGGAACCCCAAAGAAAACTGGCATTGAAACACCAAATACAGATCAAATGGCTACCCTAACACATCAAATGAAGAACCTTCATCAACAATTGCAAAACATGCAAGGAGGGACTACCAAAAGATACTTGTTGCAAGATATTTTTCCCTACCCCTTTTATAGAAATTTAAACATGATACCATTTCCCCCAAATTGTGACTTACCAAAATACGACAAATGCAATGAAAAATCTAACCCCATAGACCATGTGAGAGAATTTAGAACCATGAGTCTTGAGTTTTCTCATGAGAACACATACTTGGGGAGACTTTTTCCTCACAGCTTGGGAGGCCATTATATGGAATGGTTTTTGAAACTACAACCAGGCATAAAATCCTTTGAAGAACTTGTCAACAAATTTATCACTCAATATTCATATAACATTGCACATGAGATAACCATGAAGGATCTTTATAATACCAAATAGAAACAAGGAGAATTTTTTCTCATATTCTTACAAAGGTGGAGAAGGTTATTTACTTGATAGGATCGTCCCATACTTGAACAAGAAAAGATGGATATTTTTATTGATAACCTTAACAGTGAAATGAGCTATAGGCTACAATTACAATGTCCCCTAGCTTTGAGAAGATGGTAGAAAAAAATGTCAAAATTGAAGAAGCTTTAGTCAAAAGAGGGGTATTGAAAATTCACAATGAAGGATCAAACAATGCTAGCTTTTCTAACCATCACAACAATGAGAAACCCAAATTTTGGACAAGGAACAAGAATTCCAACATTGGTGCCACTGAAACACACAATGCTAAACCGGTCTTTAATCTATCGGGAACCACAACCAAGACTGATCAAAACATCAATCAAGGCACTAATCAAAATTTCAACCAATCTAACAATAAAAATGACCACAATCAAACTAATACCACATCCAAACCTCCACCTTACCAAACACAATCAAATCGCAGAAAATTCACACCTTTGGGTCAATCTCACAAATCTGCATTGAGGGAACTTCTTGCAAATAACCTCATAACACTACCTGACACTCGAGGCTTTGAACCAAAAGTAAAATCGTCATGGTGGAATGATGCCTATTACTGTGAATTTCATCAGTGCAAAGGTCATCAAACAAATAGTTGCATGCAATTGAAACATAAGATACAAGATTTAATAGATGATAAGGTAATACGAATAGAAGGACCCCAGACAAATGTAGATCATAGAGAATTTAAAAATCCTTTACCGAATTATGAAAAAGGGGAGTCCTCTACAATAAATAGCAAGGGAAAGAATGCAAACTATGTCCATGATATTTTCATAAATCATATCTCAACAGCAGAAAATCAAATGAATACCATCAAAACCAATGAAAATCAAGACATTACTGCAAACACTGATCCAATCTATGACATTCCTATTGAACAAGAAAAAGACATCATCATCCTTGAAAATCAAATTAATGACATAAAACTAGATACAACTACAATTAATACTCAAGTCAATGTCATTAAAATCAATGGGAAACAAGACAACATGCTAGTAAATGTGAACACGAGAGCACATGCCAAATATTTCCTAAAAGGAATTTCATCTAAAAAACCTGTTGCCTCATTAAATCAGTACAACATAGTGGACCAGTTACAAAAGATCCCTGCAAAAATATCAATATTGGAATTGCTCAAAATTTCACCTGCCCACAAAGAGATTTTGGAAAAATCCCTAGTGGACACAACAATACCAACAAATCTAGAAGTTTGTAAATTTGAAGCCATGGTGGGACATTTGACCGCGCCACATTGATTATCCTTTTCAGAAAATTATGATGCGTCTATCTCTCATCCCCACAATGTTTCTCTCCATATTGAAGTCCTAATTCATAAACATTGTGTCAAAAACATCCTAATAGATGGAGGAGCTGGCCTGAATATATGTACTTTAAAGCCTGTTCGTGCCTTGGGATTTTCTGAGAATGCAATATATTCAAATAAAAAGATTACAATAAAAGCATATGATGATGAGGAAATATCTTCACAGGGATTGATTGTCTTACCTATTCAAGTAGGATTGATTCAAAAAGATGTAATCTACCAAGTCTTAGACAAGGATTTGACCTACAACATACTATTGGGTCGCCCATGGATCCATGAAATGCAAGCGGTCCCGTCAACATACCACCAATTTTTGAAATTCCATTATGGTGGCCAAGAAATCACCATCTCAGCCAGTTCAAATAGCCCTTAGTATTGCAACACCCTAAAATTTTTCCAAGATGTCTTTGTGCCTCATAACAGAGAAGCTTCCACTTTCATCCCTTCTAATGATCAGAGTTATTCAAGTTCTTCATCCAAACAATTGGTCATTTCCTCAAATCATGAAGGTCAATCCAGTTCCATGTCTAAACAATCTAAGAAGAAAGAAGACGTTGTTCCTTCCACATCCTCAAATCATGAAGCCCAATTAAATTCCTTGTCAAAAAAATTGAGAAAAAATTCCAAGTCAAAGATAAAGGTGTGGGTGAATATTTCATTGAACGATCCCTATGTCTTTCATAGTTCTCTTCCCCAAAGTCATATGGGCAACCCTCAACATCAACACAACAGAAATCACAACCAGTTACCAAATTTGATGGTCGGTTTGTAAAATAAAGCACTAGGTTTGATGAAGTAGAAGACAAAGATATTCTAAACTAGTTCTATAAGGATGAAGAAGAATCTCAAGCGGCAATTGAAAATGTACAGACAACACAATATGCAAAAGGATTCACTATCTTGGAAAAGATGGGATATGAGGGAAAAGGCCCTGTAGGAAAAAGAAAAGAAGGAATTGTAGAACCAATTCTACCACTCTTAATCAATCCCAAAGACAAGACTGGGTTGGGTTATAAAGAAGAGACAAAAGAAAAGATGGCTCAGAAGGTGGTTGAAAGAATCTTGCAATTACAAGCCAATGAGGATCATGAAATAGATTCTAATGAATATGAGTGGGATTCACTATCAGAAGAGTATTGTCACAACAAGGAAATTGATTTGGTACACAACTATGCACCCCTACTCGAGGAGGGACAAGGTTCAGGTTCTAGACCACTTGAATTAGGATCACAACACATTGATGATTCCAGTGAAGACGATTTGACTCAGAGTGAAACAAATAACTCAGAGGAAAGTTACCTTATGGACCTCAATTTTTCTATTGGACAAATTGAAGACACCACCATCAAGACTCTTACCATCTCTGACCTTAACCAGTCTGGTGACTTCTCACCCCTAGTACATCCTGAACTCATAGATTGGGACCTAACCAAGCCATTTGACATCCCTACCTTCCCAAACGATGATGCCATCGTTAATTTCCTCTGTGCCAACAATCCCAAAATAGATTCCACCATTGAACATTGTAACGAAGCTTCCAAATATGGGAGTATCAAATATTCTAGCTACAAAATGAATAATACAAGAAATAGTTATGATGGTGAAAACTATTCAATGGCAGTATTAGATCCAGAAAAAGTAAAAACAAAGAGTGCATCTGACGGAAAAAACCTCTCTAAGGCATCAAAGGATGGAAGATTTGATACTCTCCCATAACACTTTCAGGAAAGATCAAAGGTATTGATTGAACCCACATAGTTTATCAATATCGGCAGTGAAGCGACAGTAAAGACCATCCATCTAGCGACATCTTTGAAAAACCAAGAAAAACCAAGCTTCCTCAAATTTTTTATAGAAAAACAAGTCAACTTTGCTTGGTCATATGTCGACATGCCAGGGATTGATCTAGAACTCATCATGCATCATCTATCCTTATCGCCAGGAGTCAAACCAATCAAGTAGAAGCTAAGGAAAATGCACCCACATATTGCCTTATTGGTAAAAGCAGAGCTAAAGAAGTTATTAGATGTGGGATTCATCAGACCCATTGACTATGCCGAGTGGATCTCTAATATTGTACCAGTCTCAAAGCCAGATAATAGCATTCATATTTGCATGAATTTTTGAGATCTCAATAAGGCTTGTCCCAAAGATGATTTTCCTCTACATAACATAGACATCATAGTGGACTTAACGGCATGACATGGAATGTTGTCACTTATGGATGGCTTTCTAGTTATAATGAAATCAAGATAGCTCCAGAGGATCAAGATAAAAAAACCTTTACATGTCCGTGGGGAACATTCTGTTGGAACATCATGCCATTCTGATTGAAGAATGCAAGAGCTACTTATCAACGTGCCATGACAAAAAAATTTCATGATATGATGCATACTTTCATGGAGGACTATGTAGATGATCTATTGGCTAAATCATATACTAGAGAAGGACATTTAGAGATCTTAGACAAAATCTTCACTAGACTAGAGAAATTCAATGTGTGACTAAATCCAAAGAAATGTGTGTTTGGGGTGACTTCAACCAAACTCTTGGGATACATAGTTTCATAAAAAGGCATCGAGGTAGATCCAAAAAAAGTTAAAGCTATCATGGACATACCACCACCCAAAAACATTAGTCAGCTAAATCTCTACAAGGAAGGTTCCAATCAATCTGAAGATTCATTTCACAACTAGCAGACAAGACCCATCCTTTTACTCACTTGTTGCATAAAAATGTTTCTTTCTGATGGGATGAGAAATGTGAAGGAGCCTTCAACCAATTGAAACAATACCTAATTAGTCCACTTGTCTTAGTACCACCAGCAGAAGGAAAACCACTCTTGTTATACATTGCAACAACTGAGGCATCATTGGGAGCCCTATTAGCACAAGAAGATTCATCAGGGAAAGAGAGGGCAATTTACTACATCAACAAAACACTAAATGGATATAAGATCAACTATACCTCCATTGAAAAAGCTTGCTTGGCAGTAGTGTTCGCCACCCAACAACTACGACACTACATGTTGACTCACACCATCAAGTTAATAGCCAAAATAGATCCACTCAAATACCTCCTCAACAAAGCTAACCTAACTAGAAGACTGGCCAAGTGGGTTATGATACTAAGTGAACTTGACATCCAATATGTGGATAGGAAAGCAATAAAAGGACAAGCTATCACTGACTAGTTAGTAGAGGTGCCTCTACCAGATAATCATCCTTTGCACATTGAATTTCTAGATGTTGATGTCCTCACCTTGGATGCAAAATAGTGGACATTATACTTTGATGGATCACACACCGAACATGGATCAGGATCCAGAATCCTATTTGTCACTCCACAAGGACATACCATACCAAAATCATACAGATTAATGTTCCCTTGTACCAAAAACATGGCAGAGTATGAAGCATTAATCATCGGCATCAAAATAGTTGTAGAATGGAAAATTCTAGAATTGCAAGTATATAGAGATTCTCAGTTGGTCGTTAACTAGGTCAATGATGATTATCAAATAAAGGATGACAAACTGATTCCCTATAAAAGAATTATTGATGATTTTAAGAAATACTTCATGGATATCAGATTTGAATATAATTCAAGAGTGGACAATAAAGCTACTGACGCCATGGCCACTATTGCTTCCTTGTTGCAAATTCCAGAGAAAAGAAGTTGTTACGAGTTCTTGGTGGAAAAAATGTTTTGCTTTGCTTATGATGATACCGAGTCCCAAGTTATATGTCACCTAGCTGATACCAATGCCTCAATATATGGTGACATTTATACTTACCTAAAATATAATTCCCTTCCACCCAACCTGTCTCGAAATCAAAAATGAAATTTCATTCACTGATCCGCCCAACATACTCTTATTACAGATGTACTATATCGATGAGGTCTTGACGGAACTCTCCTTCGATGTCTGTAACACGATGAGTTTGAAGTGGCTTTACAGGAAGTTCATGAGGGTTTTTGCAGAAGTCATTCAAGCAGTTTAACCTTAGCCAAGAAACTCCTTCGTTTAGGATATTATTGGCCAAACATGGAGGAGCCTTTCCAGTTCGTCAAGAAATGTCAAAAGTGTCAGATTCATGGCAACCTCATTCATGCATTGGCGCAAGAACTTCAGCCTTTTGCATCAACATAGCCCTTTTGTTAGTGGGGACTAGATCTTGTTGGTAAAATCAATCCATCTTCATCAAATGGACACAAGTTCATCATCACAACTACAAAATACTTCACGAAGTGGATTGAAGCCGTTCCCCTAATCACCATCACAGGAAATAAAATTCCATCATTCATCCTCAATTACATCATTTTTCAGTATGACATCCCTCAATCCATTGTCACTGACAATAGAAGACTTCAAAAATTAGTACATGCAAGAGTTGTGTGAGAAGTTCAACATTCAACATTGCTTCTCTACACCATACTATCCTTAAGGAAACGGTCAAGCAGAGGCATCCAACAAAACCATTTTGAAAATATTGAAGAAAATGGGCAATGACGTTGGACGTGATTGGAACATCCAATTAAACCCTTCTCTATGGGCGTACTACACTAGTATTCGCACACCAATGGGAGCCACACCATATGCTCTTGTATATGGTTCTGAGGCCATTGTACCCATTGAAGTTGAATTACCATCACTTTGGGTTTCATTGAAGGGTATCATCTCTGATGAGGACTATCAGGTATCTAGATTGCAAGAATTGGAACTATTAGATGAATGACACCAACATGTAGTGAACCACCTGAAATCCTACCAACAACAGATGTCTAGAAGTTACAATCATAAAATTCAAACCGAGAACATTTCAAATTGGTGACTTGGTATTGAAGGAGAACCCACGCAATCAACAAGACAGGGAGAAGAAATGAAAGTTTGAACTGAATTGGTTAAGCCCCGTTGTCATTGTGTCAGTCTATGGGTCAGGAGCATATCAGCTATCCACGCCAAAAGAGGACCCTATTTGAAGATCCCATGAACAGTCTCCATTTCAAGAAATTCTACACATGACTCATCTACTACATTGGAAAAAGTCCTAAAAAAAATCAGAAAAAGTCCTGAAAAATCCAAAAACATCAAAGTCCTTAATAAACCAAAAACATCGTGAAATCGAAAGTCTTGAAAACGGGACGCCCTTAATCGAAACTTCATAAACAAGATCCAGGACAAAAATAAAATAAAATAAAAAATACAAAAAAAATACAAAAATACAAAAAAATACAAAAAAAATAATCTAAAAATCTAAAAAAAAGTGCAATAAAAGCAAGTAGTGAAAACCTGGCAATAGGTGTTATTTATGATGGGTTGGCTTCTTCCTCTATAGGAACATGTGTCGACCATTGGCTCTTTGCTATCACTATCCACATCCTTTGTTTGAGCTTCATGTACATATTCTGCGGTGTAGGTCGTGTCTCACCTTGGCTTGTTGATCATTGTACATATCCATGATAAAATTGCTTTGTTTCCACTAGGGGAAAAATCCTGAACTCACTGGGGGAAAATATATCTTTGAGCTTAAAAGTGATAGACACACAATAGTATGACAACTTAATAATAACACAACAATCAAG
>VDFB02091394.1:0-23854 GCA_007258455.2 Sequoia sempervirens | reverse complement strand
GTATTTGGGGGTGAGGAGCTGTGTGTGGCTTCTACAGAGGATTCCTTTCATTTTTTCCTATGTGTGGGCAGTTCTTTGGCGCCGACCAGAGTGTGTGGTGCCGTTGGGAGCCACGGGTGTGCAGCGTGGAGCGAGCCTTTGGTGCCTGGTTTGTGTGAGGTCTCCTTTCAGCGGTGACTCTTGTTCTTTTGCCAACGGATCATGGTGAGCTTTGGGTGGGGCTTTGAAACCCTTGTTTTGGATTTTTATTTCTCGGGGGCTTTGCATGCCCGATATAAGTTGGGTATTATGTCTCCTAGGGAGACCTCGGGTGCTAACCCTTTAATGAACTTTCGTTCAGCGCTTGGTGCGAAGTCTCCTCAACACGCTTCGAAAGTCTTCAATAATAATTTGTTTGTGCCATAATCGAGGCTAGATGGAGTGGGCTCGTCTAGTGGAGCTCGGATCACGAAAATCAATGGTTGCTTGGAACGTTGCAAGGAGAGACCGAAACTGGTTATTCCCTTGGAAATGGTTGCGGAGGATATTGAATATTATTCAAGGCACTCTTTTTACTGTAAGTTTTTGGGTATGAGGATATCGATGCAATTTCTGGAGCCCTGGGCCCGACGGACTTGGATGCCGGAGGGTGAGATGGATATAAAGATTCTGGCAAATAATTATTTCATGGTTACCTTTGATTGCATGGCAGATCGGAATAAGGTCTTCGAAGGAGGCCTTTATTTCTATAATCAAGTCAGTTTGTTTCTTAAATCGTGGCATGCTGGTTTTAACCCTACTGAGGAGCTTCCATCTTGTGTCCCGGTGTGGGTTCGGCTTCCACGGTTTCCTGTGGAATGCTGGCGGGATGATGTTTTGCATCTGTTGGGGTCGATGCTTGGGAAGTCGGTTGGTTCCTCGCTGCAGACTCAGTTTAAAAAGGTAATCACTTTTGCTCACATTTGTGTGGAAATTGATCTTAGTAAACCATTACCAGATTCTTTGGATATGTCTGTGGGTCCTTACTCTTGGGTACAGTCATTGGACTATGAAACCCTTCCTTTCCGATGTCGTCTATGCCATGAATATGGTCACTTGCAACGAAGATGTCCAAGGGCTAGGCCTGTAGAGCCTCCAATCTCTCAGCCTCCCCGCAACCCACCTAGGGAGGATAAGGGAAAGAACCCCATTCCTGGGGATGGTGATGGTTCTGATGGCTTCGCCCCTGTAAAGAATCGTAACAGAAACCGTGGCCAAAAGAGGACCTTGAAGGAAAGACAAGATGAAGACTCTTTTAACAGATTTGAGGTTTTGGATGATCTGGGGCAGCAAGAAGTGAACCCGAGTTTGGTGAATTTGGATCAAGGTATTGTGTGTTCTGGGCAGGAGGGTTCTCTGTTTGGGGATACTCAGGATGCACAAGTTACTAGAGCTTTGCAAATGGTGACCGATCTTCAAATGGATGTCTCGATGGAGTCGGCTCCTACTATGGAAATGAAGAAAGATGGGGGAGATGGTCCTATTGTGGCTTTGCATACAGGAGCAGATGTAGTGAGGAATAACAGGTCTTCTCCTTCTCCTTTGGGTCTTCATCAAAAGGATATCAAAAAAGGGTTGGGGGAGAAATCCTCAAAGCTTGGCAGGAAGAAGGATATGGAAAAGATTAAGTTAGCTGGGGAAACTTTGGTGGAGTCAGGGTCGGTTAAGACTTTGGATTCACACTTCTCGAGCTCTTTGAAATGATTGTCCTTTCATGGAATGTAAGGGGCCTAAACAGCGGCCCTAGACAAAAGGTTGTTCGTGAGTTGGTTAGAAGTCAATCTCCTGATGTTTTGTTCCTGCAGGAGACTAAGTTATCCATGGAATGCATGCTTGGTTTATCCCCTAAGCTATGGGGCAGTGGCGAATGTCAGTGTGTTGGTGCTCAAGGGTCTGTGGGTGGAGTGGCTTGCCTTTGGAATCCTCAGAGGATCCACCCTCTCTGGTGGATGGCCAACAAGTTTTCTATCTCAATGATCGCTTCCTGTTTTGAGACCGGGGAGTCTATCCTCCTCTCTAATATCTATGCGCCTATCAAATTTCAAGGTAAGCAAATCCTATGGTCTCATATTAGATTTGTTCGAAGCATGGTGCCTTTTCATCCATGGATTGTGGCTGGGGACTTTAATGCTATTTTTGAGCTAGCTGAAAAGCTGGGGTATTGCTAGGTTGGAGCCTTCTGCGATGCTTCTTCAGGATAATATCTCTGCTTTGAATCTTGTTGATGTCAAGCCTAATAATGGTTTATTCACTTGGAACAATCGAAGGATTGGGGATAATTGCATCTCTGAAAGACTTGACCGGTTCTTGGTTTCCTGCTTCTGGGTTGGTGGATTATGGTCTTCTAGCTCTGAAATTTTGGATTGGAGGGGGTCTGACCATTGGCCTATCAAGCTTGTAGTTTCTTCAGTTAGTGTTCCTCGATCACCCCCTTTTAAGTTCTAGATTATGTGGTTGCGTGAACCCTCTCTTCATGACTATGTGGCTAAATGGTGGAGAGAGGGTAGACCTGCTTATGGTATGGCAATGTACACTTTTGCTAAGCTTCTCCAATTTGTTAAATATCAGCTTAAACACTGGAATCGGCAGTGCTTTGGAAACATTTTCCATGCTAAGGCTGCTACTCAGGTGGAGTTGGATAGCATTACAAGAGTGATCAGGGAGGAAGGTGTGACTGCCTATTTACTTCAAGAGGAGGCTAGGGCATGGAAAGTGCTAGAGGAGTGTGAGCTTTGGGAGGAAATATATTGGAAACAGAAGGCAAGGGTTGAATGGCTTCAGGAGGGAGATAAAAATACGACCTTCTTCTTCAATTCAGTCAAGCCAAGCGACATGGGAATTTAATTTATGTTCTAGTGAATGACACTGGTGAGCATCTATCCTCTTTCAAGGATATTTCTTGTGAAGCCATGCAGTACTTTGCTACCTTATTTAGGGAGGACTCATAGGGGGCTTCCGAGGAGGAGGCTCAAGTTCTATCTTGTATCCCTTCTCTGGTTACTATGGAGATGAATGAATGTCTCATGAGGGATATTTCAATCGAAGAGCTTGAGAGAACGGTGTTCCAATTGAAGAAAGGGAAAGCTCCTGGCCCTGATGGCTTTCCGGTGGAGTTCTTTCAAGAATTATGGGATATTATTAAGCTTGACTTATTGGCTGTTGTCCAGGAATCTCAGACGAATAAGCAGATGTTACGGGCTTTGAATTCTACCTTCCTTGCTCTCATCCCCAAATCTGATGGAGCAAACAAGTTAAGCCAATTTAGACCCATCTCTCTTTGTAATGTGATTTACAAAATCATCTCTAAAGTAATTGTGGATAGGCTGAAAATTTGGCTTAGAGTGTTAATTTCTAAGGAGCAGAGTGGCTTTGTTGTGGGAAGGCAAATTCTGGACAGGGTGGTTATTGCTACAGAGTCCATTCATTCTATGGCTAACTCCACTGATAAGGCAATGTTCATCAAGTTGGACATGGCAAAGGCTTATGACAGAGTTCGATGGTCCTTCCTTTGGAAGATCCTTAGAGCTTTTGGGTTTGGGGATGATTGGATTCGGTGGGTCAAAAGTTGCGTGACTTCTGTATCCTTCTCTATTTTAATTAATGGTGAACCCTCAAAGCTTTTTGGAGCCTCTCGGGGATTGCGTCAAGGTGATCCATTATCTCCATATTTTTTTTTGCTCTTTGTTGAAGGTTTGGGTTGGTTGTTGAGAAGGAATGTGGAGAGGGGTCTCATTCAGGGATGGCATTGGGGTGGTAATATTCCCCCACAGTCTCATTTACAGTTTGTGGATGATACTGCTTTGATGGGTATGGCTACAATCAGGGAGGCTACAAACTTGCATGCAGTGTTGGATGTTTATTTGACTGCCTCAGGTCAAATGATTAATGAAGGTAAATCCTCCATCTTCTTCTTCAATACTCCTGATCCGATTCAAAGGAGGATTGCCAATATTTTAAGGTTTCAGTCTGGATCCCTCCCTTTGATCTATCTTGGAATTCCTATCTCTGACAAAAGGATGTCTAGGGACTCATGGCAGAATATTCTGGAAAAGTTTCGGATGAAGGTTAACCATTGGACCCATATATGGTTATCCTTTGTTGGTCGTGTTTAGTTGATCAAATATGTGGTTCAAGCTCTTCCCATTTACAGATGCATGCTCTAGGTGGCCCCAGTTGGTTTTCTTCAAGAACTTGATGCTTTATCTAGACAATTTTTATAGGCAAGTAATTTATCGTCATCCAAATGGAGCTTGGTTAAATGGGAGCTTGTTTGTAGTCCGAGGCAATATGGAGGCCTTGGATTAAGGCAGTCATCTTTGTCTAGGGTGGCGCTTGCTACCAAGCTATACTAGAGGTGGTGTGTGGAGCAAGATTAGACCTGGGCCAAGATTTTACTTCATAAATATTTTTCGGGGATCCCTCAAGTGGATATTCCTCGCTATCCCTTAGTGGGGAAAGGATCGGTTATTTGGGGTATGCTTAAGAAGGGGGATGCTCTAGTTAAGGATGGCTTATTTTGGATTTGCAAAAGTGGGTTTGAGGCTCAATTTTGGTTGGATGCTTGGGATGGTTTTCCTCCCATTGTTTCTCAGTTTCCTAACCTTTTGCCCCTTTGTCAAAGATTCATCGAGGCTGGTTGGAACAAGGTGAGAGACTTTAAGTTTGTTTCTTCTCAAGGTCAGTTAATGACGGCTAGATGGAAGAATCCTGAGGAGTGGCCCGTGGTTGGTATGCAGGAGGAATGTGCGAAATTGCAAAGCATCCTCTCTAGCAGGACTTGTAGTTCCCTTCCGGGTGGAGATGTTTTATCTTGGTCTCCCAACCCTAAGGGTGTTTATACTGTTTCCTCTGGTTATCAGGTGTTGTTATCTCACAAGCTGGATGGGATGGAGGTTCAATGGTGGAAGAGTGTTTGGAAAAAGTTTTCTTGGCCAAAGTGTAATTGCTTCATTTGGACTTTGGCCTAGAATAAGTGTTTGACCTGGGATAATATTCAAAAGAGGGGATTTCAGGGACCATCCATGTGTGTGTTGTGTGGGGATGGAGAGGAGGATTCTGCGCACTTGTTTTTTTGTTGCCCCTTTGCTTTGAGGCTATGGCACTTGTGGTGGGAAGTTTGGAGAGTTCCATGTGTTCATGCTTCCTCTCTGGTTGATTTCTGGTGTAGTCTAGGCAGACCTCCTACTACCGCATCTTTCCTACAGGACATGTGGTATGTGGGACCTACATTCCTTCTTTGGCAGATTTGGCTGGAGCGGAATCATAGAATCTTCCGAGGGGAAAAGTTGATTAGTCAAAAAGTTTGGTAGAGAATTATGGGTATGGTTTGGGAGACTGTGGAAGCAAAGTGTGAGGTTGGTTTTCCCTTGGAGAAAGAGGATGCTGAGAAGTTGGAGAGATTGGGACATCAAGCGTTGTCTTTGGCATCGGCTTGTGTCCGAAAGGGAAGGTAAGAAAAAATGAAAGTTATGAGAGTGGGTAAAGGTTTCCCCCTCCTGCTGGAATGTTGAAGATTAATACTGATGGTTCCTCAAAAGGAAATCTTGGGCTTGCTGGAATTGGTGGAGTTGGTAGAGATTCCACAGGCTCAGTGGTCTTCTTCTTCTCTTCTTACGAGGGGACGAAGACCGTTAACCTTATGGAAGGCCTGGTGATATTCTCTGCCCTTGAACGGGCTTATGCTTTGGGGTGGAGAAGAGTTATCTGTGAGTCTGACTCATAGGTTTTGGTAAATTTTCTTAAAGATCGGAAGGTGGCTGATGTCAGTTGGCAGTTAGCTAGGATGGTGCAACAGATTCTGCAGATTAGCTCCTTGATGGAGGAGGTTTCTTTTGTCCATATTCTAAGAGAGTGGAATAAAGCAGCAGATTGCTTGGCGAAATGGGCCTCGGTGCATCTTGATGGTTGGAGGATTGAGGGGTGGGATCATATTTCCCAAGATCTTCGCCATGAGTTGAACAAGATTATTGCAGAGGATGGCGATGGGATTGGAGATGGATGATGTTGCTTCTTGCTTTGCTTTATTGTATTTTTGCTTTCTTGGGGTTTAGGCCCTTTGCTCTGTTGTAGTGCTCTTTTCTGATTATCAATAAAGTTTTTACCCCTTTTTATAAAACAATGGCAGAAGGAGTTAATTTTTTTACTAAAAGTAAACATGTCATAATCAAATCAGGATGGAGGTGCACTAGATGCATGTGCATTTATAATGAGATTCTAAGATGTAAATCTATATATATCTAGTAGCCACTAGATTTTGAACAACAAAAAATATGCAAGTATTAAGTTTGTGTGCTTTGTTAAGAGTTCACCCTATAAATTGAAGCAAGATTCTTGAATGGTATGATAAAATATCAATAAAGTCATTTTTCTTGTGGTTTTATCTAATATGATTTTAACCATACAATATATATTTAAAGAATTTGATGGTCATATTGTTATGGGGGCATTTTATGTTGAATTGGATTCCTTATTAATATATTACTTCTTGGATACACAATTTTAATATGATTTGAAGAAGACATTTGAAATTATAGACTTAGGTTTGTATCTACTTTCTACATAAGCAAGTATTGCACTTGGAGGAAATTTTCATCTCTCAACTTGTATGTGCATTTGATCTATTGAAGTGGTTTAATACCAATAAGTGAAAACCATCAACTACCCAATAGTCAATAGTTAAAACTCTAATAACCAAATGTATCATATGGAATTATAAGAAACAAATTAAAGTAACTCATTAATTTTGATGGTTGAATGTCCACAGGATATGATATTCCTTTCCTAAAAATAGATGATTATCTCTGCAAGGTCTATATTAGTTTGTGTTGGTGTTCTTTTTTGCACTAACCCCAAATTCTAAGGTTCTTAATAAGATAAGAATATTAAAATTTACACACAAAGAAGATACCTATGCTCAAATTAGGGGTTGGAAAAGGCCAATGAACAAGATGGAAATGCACCTCTTTTGCACTTTGAGCCCTACTAAGCTTACAAGCGTGTTCCTAGAGATCCTTTCAAGATAAAAAATTATAAAAGACTTAAATGAACCTAGAAAAAAAAAGAATTTGAAGTTAACTTGAATAATATGTCTTTTTGGAGAATTACTACGCATAAAAATCATAGAACTCTTCCTTTAGAAAAAAGAGTTAAAGGGCACAACATGAGATAAAAATTGGTAACTAGTTACTAAAAATGTATTCATTAATAGTTTCTTACAATATCATTAACCCAATAATATGACATTATACTCCAATAATCTAATGATTTTGCAACTATAGGTTGATAATAGTTGTAAAAGAGTCATAATTAGTTAGATTATGCATAATGGTAGAAAATTAACTATCAACATTTACTTAAAGTGAAAATGACTTTTTGTTTTTTAAATGATTTAGGTGGCCAACCTTCAATTGTTAGATTAGTACCTATTCTTGCAACATAGAATATTTTTTTTATAAAATCTAATGACAAAGTAAACACTATCTTTTAGATTAGTTTAATATACTTGGCTCTATCTTCTAGAGGTTAAACCCTCAAATTTATTTTTATCCCAAATATATGATTGTACTCAATAATCCACAACAATTTTAACAACTTCACATATCAGTCTTGAAATATTTCTACCTTGACATTCATTTGTATAAATAAAAATAATTTTTCTACATCCCTTATATGAAAAGTAACAAAAAACTGATACAAAGAATGAAAAATGTGAACTTAGGGATTCCTTGAATCTCCTAAAAAATTTAAATAATAGTGGAGATAGAACACATAAATGAAATATATAAGTTCAATGTCATACTGATCTTTTAAAATAGTTTACAAAGTCATCATAGATTTCATAAAAAATCTAAATTGATTTAGAGGGTAAGCAGACAAATATGAGGGGCCAAAAAGGGGTCTTAGGTGGCCAATTTTTTTTTAAATAAGGAAATATTGACCTTGGATTAGAAATTGAGCATAGTTACACTCAAAATTTTAAGATTTAACAAAAAAAAAGGGTTGTAGTGCTTTGAGTCTATTTTCTAAACTACTGTTTTTTTTAAATAATGGTAGAGATTAAGGGGTTAAAAAATGGAGCCACATAAACTGGTGTTGTTTATGCCAAAAAAAGCATAATATAGTGTCTGTTGTGGCTCCCTCAAAAGGTTAACCTTTTTTTGGTATTTTTAAAACCACTTCAATGAGAAATTAGCTAACAGCATGGAGTTTATGCCTAATTTTTCTGATATTTTTTTAATGAATATATAAATTTTTACTAATTTTCAAAGTGGACACATCCTAAAAAAACAAAATTTTGGTCATGCTACCCCTATAATTTTTGAAAACTAATCAAAAAACATTTTTTTTGAATATGTGTAGAATGGAGTCCAGTTTATAAAAATGTAATTTATTTGAAATTTCAATGAATAGTTAAAAATAAAGTAAAAAATACCAGACATTGGTTTTTGACAAAAAAACAGACGCACAGACAAAAGAAAGTAAAGATGAAAGCCTTAACATTGTTAATATGTGAAAAAAATACAACATTAAATAACTAAGAGATAGCCTAACATTACCCAGGTGTTCAATTTACTCAACCTTAAAACACATGCAAACTTGACAATTAGCATGAATGAGATTATGTGAAATCCCATCGAATATGCAAAAACACATCTTTGGACATTGGGAAGGAACTCCAAGCCTTTGGGTCGGAAATCCAAAGAAACTTGAATCCTAAGGCTTGGGGATTCCCAAAGAAAGACATAACACGAGCACATTAGAACGTGATTGCATTATTTCATAGTTTTGACAAAACACAAAGGCATTATAATGTGCTTGTGTTATGTCTTGCCTTACATTTTTCTTCATTTTCCTTGTTTTTGCTTTATGTTTCCTAAAGCATGACATAACATGAGCACGTTATAACGTGAACACATTATGTCTCGCTTGAAATTGTTTATGTGCAAGTTTGTTATATATATTTTGGATGTATGCATGTTTGTATATGTACATGTATGTATGCATGTATGCATGTATGTGTGTATGCCTATATGTATGTATGTATGTATGCTTGTACATATGAATGTACGCGTGTATATATGTATGAATGAATGTATGCTTGTATGTATGTATGCCTGTATGTATTTATGTATGTGTGTATACCTATATGTATGTATGCCTATATGTAAGGGTTTTGGGTTTATGGTATATAAGGGCGAGGGTATGGGTTATAAGGATGAGGGTTGAGGTTCCATGGTTTAGGATTAAGGTATAGGGTTGAGGGTTGATGGATTAGGGATTAGGTAAGAGGTTGAGGGTATAGGGTGGAGGGTTGAGAGTTTATAATTGACGTATAATATTTAGATCATTGAGTGTATAAGATTAAGTGTGTACAAGGTATAGGGATTAGGGTTTAGGATATTGGGTTAGGGTTTACAATATGGATTAAGGGTATAAGGCATTGGGTAAAGGGTTGAGATTGTATGGTTTAGGGCTTAAGAATAGGGTTGAGGGACAATATTCAAGGTTTAGGGTATAAGGGTGAGGTTATAAGGTATAGGGATGAGGGTTGAGGGTGTAGGGTTCAATATTTAAGGTATAGGGTTGAAGATTGAGGGATTTAGGTTAAGTATATGGTTGAGTGTATAGGGTTGAGGTTTGAGGGTTTATAGTTGAGGGATAATGTTCAAGGTTGAGTGTCTAAGGTATAGGGTTCAAGGTTTAAGGTTGAGAGTATAAGGCATAGGGATGAGGGTTGAGGGTTTAGGGCATAAGTATAGGGTTGAGGGTATTGGGTATAGGGTTGAGGGTTGAGGAATAATATTTAGGGTTGAGTGTCTAAGGTTAAGTGTATAGAGTATAGGTATATTAAGGTTCAAAATATTGGGTTGATGGATTAGCGATTAAGTATAGGGTTGAAGGTTAAGGTTGTAGGGTGCAGGGTTTGGGTAAAAGCACAAAGTTGCGTCACACTTTCAACCAACTTATCAGCACAACTGAATTTAAGTATTTCTAACTAAAAATCAATTTTGGTCAAACATATGATCTAGTAAGATTCACTCTAGCTAAGTTAGATACTTCCACAACTTTTTCAACTAAAATTGTTGGCTAAAAATATATAGAGCACCACTTTGAGTCCAATTTACCAAAAAAATAAAATTATTTGAAACACTTGAAGTTTCAATAACTCCTGCTAATGTAAACATTTTTGTTTTAAATATAAAAAAATACACTTTTGTAGATCCATAAGTGTAGTTTACAAAAATATATTTATTTTAATAGTTTAATTATTATTTATATTTTATTTTTTATTTTTACTAAAATTAGGTTATCAGCATAAAATATTAGGTTGATTACCATTCCAAGGAAAAATACTAAAACTTATTAAAAAAAAATTAAAAAAACATGATGCACTAGATGTAATGCTGTCAAAATTTCCTTTACCAATTATAACCCTTAATTTTAAAAATAATTTAATGGAATAAAATTATTATAAAATGATGCGGAAAAGAGGAATAATTTAATTACTTTCATCACTACATTTAAATGGAATAACATACATCCAAGAATCAAAGTGTCTCAAAACAAGGTTATGCCATTATAAGATATAGCCATATAGGCTTACACAAGATTTATCTTATCAACAATGCAAGTAAATTCAAATACTATAGTGGAATTAAGGAAAGAAAAATAAAAAGAAAAATCATAAAGGCATCCACAATAGAACCACAACACAAGGAATTTTCATGAGTGTAAAACCCTCGTAGGGATGAAAAACCACTCGTAAAAGTGCCTCACTAGCTTAATGAAACGCTTTTCGAGTAGATTGGCTACAAATCCTCAATGTTTATAACATGCCTCATTGGCAATGGTCGTATTGTCACACTGACATGACCACTCCTTATACAATTCTGGATATTATATATCACACTTAACAAAAATGTTCTTATAAGTCAAATAAATCTTCGGGCAACATTTTCAAGTTTTACCAAAAACATCATCCTTACATATGAGACTAAGGTAATGTCACCACTATCATGTATTGCTCCCAAGTATTTGCTAATAAGACAATTTACCTCCATTGACCTTTCAACTATCACATAGTATACTGAAAAGCCATGAATCAATCACATAAAGCTTCATGCAAGAAATCCTAGCACTGCCAAATGCACTCATGCCATCGCAATTATAACAAGAATATCTACTATTGATTTAAAGAGAGTTCAACAATAAGAGAGTAAGGCTATAAGAGAGTTAAAAGTGTATAATAAACCATATTGCATGAGAAAAGTGTCATCATTGAAACTCACTTTAATTAAGTAAAGTGTGATTCATATTTATTTATCTTCTTTTTTAGTCATGATGCAACATTTGTGTTGCCATTAGACTAGAGTCTACTAAGTATACAAATTACTATCTAGTTATCTCCACATCCTATTTTACCCATTTCTTTGAGAGATCACGTTACTTTGTTTGCTAACTTCATAATCCCAAAAACTATAAAATGCAAGATTCAATTCTTTTCTAGAAGTAATTCTCTACCCAAAAGTTAATCTATGTCAAATTAATTTAAAAAAAAAAACTCACCCATTCCTTATATTCATTGATTTTGTGTTATTTATAATGAGTAGAGATAATAAGGTGATGTTTTAGGGTGTTAAATACTGTTTGAAGTTTGGTATTATTTATGATATTATTGCCAATTGTTATTATTAAAGTTATTATCTATATTACTTAAGGAAATTAACCTCTAACATTTTATGATTTCTACCTCCATTCCAAATTCAAGCACAAAAGTTCTTTCAAATAGGAAACCTTGCTTCTCTCACCCTTAAAACACCGCAAAAGAAGCTAAACCTATAAATTTGCAAGTCTAATTTATCTAAAGAAAAGAAAGATATATTCCAACAATGGGAAACATTAATTACTCTTCAGAAGCAAATACTTCACGAGATCTCAAAGCTTTAGCCAATGAGGAGAAATCCTCAATGAAATGGAAACAATGTAGCTAAGAAAACTAAGGTATAGTGCCTTACATCTTAGTTGGAAGAGAAATAAGAGTTACTGAAGTAGTCCAAATGGAAAAGAAAGAAAAAGTCGACATGAAACTCCATGTGAGGGAAAAATAAGAGATATAACAACAAGCCTAATGATAACCTTTTGTAGAAAAGGATGCATTCACAAAATCACACTATTTTTTTTCAATGTAGAGAAGAGAGAAGCTTAATCATTTTATTTAGATTTCAATACATGATCAATATAGAGTCATGTGCTTTGAAAGAGTTAAACATTCCACTTATTTAATTCTCCAAAAAAATATAATTCTCTAATTTCACACGTGCAAACAAAAGGATATAAGTGTAGACGTCCAATTTTGATCACTTCCATATGATCAAATGTGTCTCCTTCATTCATCTGATTACTCATTCCCTCTGTCAATATTAATTAAGCCAATTGTTTAATTAATACCCTTACATCTTGTACAAGGGTCATAAAGTATTTAATTTAATGCTTTACCCCTCTTCTTCCTCTAAATTAAATAAATGTTCCCTTTTATTTAATTTAGTCATATTCCCCTTTTGAATTAAAATTCATTTTTTAATTCCCTTTTTCTCTCTCATGGTCACATCCTCCAACTTTTGCAAGTTGATCCCTAATCCATTTTAATTACTTCATCTTCTTCTAATTAACTAGAGTTAGCATGTGCACACCCTTAATCATCATTAAGGTCACATCCTCCATAATTTCCCACTTGCCTCTAATTAGTCATTAGTCCATCTAACTGAGTACTTGCACAACCTTAATCATTTGATTAGCCTAAACTAATCCCCCTCCTACTTATGGCATGTGTCCTTAAGTCAACCTTATTAAAGGCTTTCTCCTTTTGGACAAGGCATCCCCCTTCCCCATGTGAATTTTTAATTCACCTTTTAATCCCCCAAGACACCTAAAAGGAATTTTTAATTCCTTCACTTCTCCCCACATGTCCTTTACTTATTCTTTACTCTTTCTCCCATCCCCATGAGAATATTTGAGGAATTTTTAATTCCTCACATGTCCTCTCACCCACATGGGGACAAGAACCTCCTTTATGAGGAGATCTTGTCCAATCCCAAGGTACTTTGTACCCTTCTCCATGTCATGTCCTTCCTCTTCCACCTCATGTCCACTTCACCTTTTAGGGCTATCTCACATGCCACATGTCAAGATGTGAGGGCTTGTGAGTTCTCAACTCACCTTAGCCCTACATCTTGATATTTGGTGGATCAATCTTGACCGTCCATTTCCCCTAGGATTTCCCAAAAATCCTATAAATACCCCCTCTTTTCTCTCATTTTAGGGAGATCATTTTGTGTAGCCAAACTCTTACAATTTTGTTTCTCAATCCACACTTAGCTATTTTCATGTTTTCAAGCATCATTTGCATCTCATATCACACATCTTGTGCCATCTAAGGAGCATACACATCCAAGATCGAAGGGCCAACCAAAGGATCGACTCAACACAAGGTATAAAGTTCCATTTCGTGGCTTTGTCTTGTTTTGTTTCCAACTTAGGCTAATCTCGAAGTGTAGGTTGTTTTAGTTGTCTATTTGTGCTCTTTAACTTGTTGCTTGTTTTCTAACACCTATTTCGACCTATCACATTTCTGGCACGCCCGGTGGGACCCACAAACGGGTCTGTTTTCTTCACGTTTGCTATTTTTTGCATTTTTCAAGGTTCAGGTTGCAGAGTGGCGGACCGGGCCTAACAGAGTGGTGGATCTGTCCAGAGTGGCGGACCGGGCCTAACAGAGCAGCGGATCTGTCCAGGGTGGCGGACCGGGCCTAATAGAGTGGCAGATTTGTCCAGAGTGGCAGACCGGGCCTACTATAGTGGCGGATCTGTCCAGAGTGGCGGACCGGGCCTAACAGAGTGGCGGATCTGTCCAGAGTGGTGGACCGGGCCTAACAGAGTGGCGGATCTGTCCTCTAGAGGGTAAAAATTTCCAATTTTCCCGAATTGTCTTTTGATAAATAAGAACATAGTTTAATTAAAGGGGTGTCAATAAACTTTGCTTGGCATGTTTGGGAAGGCTATTTGACGTATCCAATCCCCTTGCACCATTTGGCGATCCTGGGTGATGAGAAATCGTAGCTTTCCAAGTCTTTTTGAGTCACCCTTTTTCATTTTCTTAGTGGGACCTGCTTGGGGATTTCATCACCCCAAGGGACGATTCCAACCATGCGTACCGGTGGGGTATATAAAGGGGGGAGAGCGAAAGCTGTACCCCAATCCAACCACATTGTAATTGGTGAAGTGTCGGGATGACGTGAAGAGTTGGTCCGAGCCTCTAGTATCTCGCTAAGGTTCCCGACTCACGCTTGTAACGGGTTGGTGTTCATGGTTTGGGCCTCACATACCGGGTGTATATCGAGGACTCCTTAGAAACCATGTGCATCCTAGAGTAGAAGACTTTGTTGACCATACCCGTTTCTACTAATCTTAGGGTTGTGTTGCTTGAATTGTCTTTCTTGTGCAAAAAACCAGTGATTATTGATTTGGCCAAGTTTTTTTATGATTGCTACAATTTGGGTCCTTTGCCTTTGCCATCCATCAAAAAACCAAGCTTAAGTTTATCCTTTGGCGGACTTAACCTTATCTTTTAGCAAACCTGTCCTAGTGCTGTGGCGGATCTGTCCTAGTTCAGTGGCGGATTGGTCCTAGTTCAGTGGCGGATTTGTCCTATTGCAGTGGCGGATTGGTCCTAGTGCTGTGGCGGATCTGTCCTAGTGTAGTGGCGGATCGGTCCTAGTGCTGTGGCGGATTGGTCCTAGTGCTGTGGCGGATCTGTCCTAGTTCAGTGGCGGATCTGTCCTAGTGCAGTGGCGGATTGGTCCTAGTGTTGTGGCGGACTTGTCCTAGTGCAGTGGCGGATTGGTCCTAGTGCTGTGGCGGACCTGTCCTAGTGCAATGGCGGATCTGTCCAAATACAGTGGCGGACCTGTCCTTTGGCTGTGGCGGACCTGTCCCTTTAACCATCCTATACTATCATTTGGCATCCATTGTCCCTCTATTTTGAACACCGAAATGATCATTTAGCATCCAAAACAAACATCTAAACGTCTATTCCGAGCCCTTCGTTCTAAGGGTCATTTGTCCTGAATAGTCTTTTGCTTGTTTTGAGAACCATTCATCTATCTTGAGACACTCCCCATCCGTCCTAAACACGTTTTCATCTTTGATCTCCGTTATTCTATATAAACCCCGTTAGAGTCGTCATCCAAGTTGACCTAGGTATTCATCCCTAATCACAATCATCATAGCTGGCTTAGGATCGCTATCCGTCTTAGGTCGGTTATCCTTTTCGACCCAATCAATCCGCTTCTATCTCAAGTTGGATTCGGTGTCGTTATCATACATCCACCTTTTAATCAATACCTAGTGTTACCAAGGATCCTTCTTAAACTCGGTTGTGGATCTCGGTCGTCATCATATCTATCACTACATCAATCCTAATCATCATATCGATCTAATCCCCACATCATCAAACCTATTTAGATCAAAACCCAGAAACTCAGTTAATCCAACATCTACCAATCAATCCCATCTGATTCCATCAAGCCAATCCACGTCAACCTAGTCGATCGTCGTCAACTAATATTTCATCAAAATCAAATCAATCTCTCGTCATCAAGGTGTTTTTAATATCTTGATCTACTTCATCATCTTGCATGCCCATTCAGACTCGATCACAAGCAAAGAAAATGGCCGACCAACAAGCCCTAAATGCCCAATCGAACAACCCTCAAAATCCCATCAACACGGTCAACGTCACACCCAATCCTAACTATGGTGCTAATATCCCTCACGATACCCACAACGGCAACTCATCACAATCCAATGTGGATGGTCAAAACACATCACCCCCTGGGGAGGAAAACATGGCCAATCAACCCGAGCTCACGTTCGAAGAACACTTTAGCAACCCTGTCAATGCACAAATGACAGAACGCCTCTTCGAAAGACATGGGGACGAAATCTTGGCTCACTTGATTGACAAAGGTGTCAAGCTACCGTCAGGTGTCGACTTATCCAAGTATGGCACCTCAACATCCAATGTACCCCAAGGCTCACATGACATCCCTAGTAGCTCGTATGCCCCCATAGAAGGTTGGCATCAACCCGAATTCGGCAATGCAGTCCTGTATCCTGTTGGAAATCCCATACATCCCACCATCTCGATCACGGGAGCACCTCAAACCATTTATCCCAACGATCCCTATGCCTATGGCATGCCGCAAAACTTTGCGCAACCACAACCATTAATTCTACCGGCGCCGCCCCTTTCGAACCCGCCTCCTGTCAACACTGGGGGCAACCCTTTCGCTTCTTTGCATCCACCTCAAGGAGCAACCAATCCTCCACCCTCATCATTCAATCCTCCACCATCGTCCCAATCCAACGTCCCTCCTCCATCATCATTCAATCCTCCACCATCGTCCCAATCCAACGTCCCTCCTCCATCATCATTCAATCCTCCACCATCGTCCCAATCCAACATTCCTCCACCATCATCATTCATAGCTCAACATACGCCCCAATCTAACATCCCTCCATCATCATCGTACGCTCCCACTAGTGCTCAACAACCTCCCTCGCACAACATCTCAATCGCACCTCCACTTCAACAACAACCGTTGGTCAATCCCCTATTCTCAGCACAACCGCCACAACATCAACCGCAAGGAAATCAACCCCGGCCTTCAGCCCCCACCATATCTCCATTCCTTGCATCCATTTTACACCCGCAAGCGCAACCATCACATAACATCCCGTCTCGCCAACCACAGCTGCCAACTATGCATCAACAACAATATCAACAAGCGCCCCATCATTACAACTATTACAACCAGCAACAACGTCCACAACAACCCTCCTATGGGGCCTCGCAACAGTCATATCAACACCCCCAATATCCACAAGCTAATCAACAACACTTTCTCCACACTTCCCAACAGTACGCCACCCACAACTACCCAGCCAATACATATCCCCCCTCACAACAGCAACCTTTTTATCAACAATGTCCCTTGGCATATCAGCAGGATGTGACACCTCCTCATCCATACGCCCATCTCCAAACATCCTCTCAGAATCCATAATCATCATATCATCAATATCCATCCAACACACCAGCCAATGCAGACATCCTAGAAATCAAAGCCGCACTAAAAGATCTCCAGGTAGGGACTAGCAAGCAATCGTTCAAATTCAAAGATATATGTCCCTATCCGTATGATCCCTCCATCTCATTGATTGCCTTCCCCAAGAATTTTGAGATGCCGAAATTTGACAAGTATAAGGGGAACAAAGATCCAAAGGCCCACCTGCGGGAGTTTTACTCCCAGTGTCAAGAAGTAATCCACAATGACAACTATCTCTTACGTCTATTCCCCCGAAGTTTGGGAAGTGATGCACTAGGGTGGTTCATGACCCTCGACAAGGGATCTATAAAGTCTTTTGCGGACTTTTCAGAAAGGTTTGTCTCCTACTTCTCCTTCAACTTGGAGAAGGATACTGATACCCTGGATCTTCTCAAAGAAAAACAACGTGAAGGAGAAACCTTCACTAGCTACCTCCAGAGGTGGCGTGCCCTAGCCAGCCGAATGAAAACCCCTTTGAAAGAGAAGGACATGGTCACCCTTTTTGTGGAGAACTCCAATCCTGACATGGCCCGCAACTTCCGATTACATTGTGTCACCACTTTCGCGGAGGTAGTGGAGAAAGGACCCATCCTTGAGCGTGCCCTTATTGCCAAAGGGCACATCAAAATATATAACCAAGATAGGGAAAGGTCTTTCAATGACAAGCCACGTTTTTGGAACAAGAACAAGAATGCAGTGAATGATGGTGTCACTGACACTAAACATGTCCACGTAGCCAACACATCTCAGAAACAACAGCAATCTATGCCTAATGCCATATCTGTACCGCAAGGGATGCCCCGTCCTCCCCAACAGTCCAATCAAAATAACCAAGGGAACAATAAACGCCAATATGCTCAATTAGGAGAACCCTTGAGTGTTGTCTTCAACAAACTGTTGCAAATCAGCTACCCGATCACGTATCCTGTCACCAAGCCGCTTGACGAATCCAAACCTAAGCCCGCATGGTTTAGGGAAAATGAATATTGTGAGTTCCACAAAATTAAAGGGCACTCTTTGAATAAGTGTCAGGGTCTGAAAAACTACGTCCAGGATCTCATCGATCGAGGTGACATCAAGGTTGATCCTAACCAAGCTCCGTCGTCCAATGCTCAGTTGCAGATTTATCAAAATGCCTTCCCAAACCATAACCAAGGCCCGAGCACTTCCAATAGTAATCCTCAAAACAATAGCACAAATAACGTGAGCTACAAGAATGTACCCCTCAATTATGAGGGTATCATTCATTACATTGAGCAGGTCGAAACTCGTGTATCCATGATACATGTCAAAGCTAAAGACTCTCAATGTGCTATTACCACACGGCGGGCCCGCATCACCGTTCCTGCAGCCTCTGCACCTACCCAACCGGCTCCTGTAACTTCCCAATACAATATCCTTGATCATTTGGGAAAGACCCCTACACACATTTCCATCTTGGATTTGCTCAAGTCTTCCCCCGTGTATCAAGAAATCCTCAACAAGGCCCTACAAGAAACTCATGTGCCTAATGATATGGATCCTACACAATTCCAAGCCTTGGTAGGACACCTAGCCTCATCTCACCAACTACACTTCAGCCACGACGATATGCCCAACATTGACGCCAATCACAATCACCCGTTACATATTGAAGTCGTGGTCACCCGACATAAAATAAAAAGAGTCTTGGTAGATAATGGATCTGCCCTCAACTTGTGCACGCTAAAATTCATAAAACAGGTGGGGTATACCCAAGCGGACTTAAGCCACCAGATTATTACAATTAAGGCTTATGACAATGCAGAGAGAAGTTCAGAAGGGATCATCAATCTTCCTGTCCAAGTGGGACCGGTAGTTCAGTACATCACCTGCCATGTCCTTGATCTGGACTTACCATATAATCTCCTCCTCGGTCATTCATGGCTCCATGCTATGCAAGTCGTGCCCTCCACCTTCCATCAATGCCTCAAATTCCCAGTCAACGGACAAGAGGTCACCATCTATGCCGATCCCCAACCGTTCGAATATTGCCGTGCCCTAGAGACATCATTTCCCCATTTGCATTATTGTCCTGGGGTTGAAATGGGGGCATCTCGGCCATCACCCGTTAATCCACCATCCACCGTAATAACCTCTCCATCTTCCACTGAGCCTACATTCACAAAAGTCCAGATCATTGACAAAGGGTGTGGCGAGTATGAAATGCACACTGCTCTCAATATAGCGACCATGCCACCATCGCCACACGAGTATGGTCAACCTTCCCATGCTACCCCACAGGAGGACAAGACTATCACCTTTCGTGGAAAAAATATCCCTACTACCACCTTTGTATCCCCCAGTATCAAGACAGATGCACCGAAAGAAGACATAAGCCAGTGGGTTTACCGAGAAGAGCCTCAGCCCGAAACTCTTCTCAAGGAATACTTCCAAGAAAAGTACCCCTGGCTGGCAAAGTTCATGGAAAAGCATAACTATCAAGGCAGAGGCCTAGGAAAGCAAGAACAAGGGCGATTACAACCCATTGATACATGTATGTTACCAAAGAATGTGGGCATTGGGTATGACAGAAAGCAAAAGGGCCCCGAAACATTGTCTAATGCCTCCAATAGTGTAGTTGTGGACGACGGTTTATTAGAAGACATACCTGAGGAAGAATCCATCATACGTGCGTACGATGACGTCGATCACGCTGACCTATCCTCCATGTTTGAATGCCTATCCGTCTGCACCATTAGCCTATCCCTTTTCCATCCTGAGCTCATTGATTGGGACCTACGAACTAGCACGCCTGTCACTATGTCTGCGGATACATATGTCAACCTCATGGGATTGGGGGAGGATGAACACTCTAGTCGCAAAAGTGAGAATAAAAAGAATAACAAACGGTCATCTAGTAAAAACCTCCCTGAGGCACTTCGCGACCTGGAAAAGTAAAAATAAAGGACGCATCTGACGGCGAAAACCTCAAAGAGGCACCAGAAGATGGAGATGTTCATCTTCCCCTTATAGGAACTCAGCTATCTACCAGATCATCTATTCTGATTGAAGAGAGGCAAGAGATTAATTTGGGAACTACTGAAAATCCTAAGATCACCTATGTAGCCAAGTCACTCTCCGAACAAGAGTTTCCAATCTTTGCCCAGCTACTCCAGGAGGGAATTGTTAACTTCGCTTGGTCATATTCAGACATGCCAGGCTTAGATCCCGCCTTGGTGGTTCATCACCTAGACATCAACCCAGAAGCTAAACCTGTCAAGCAAAAACTCCGCAAGATGCATCCGCAAGTCGCATTGTTAGTCAAGAAGGAATTAGAGAAGTTGTTGGAGGCAGGGTTTATCAGGCCAATCGACTACTCCGAATGGATCTCCAACATAGTGCCAATTGCTAAACCAAATGGTGACATTCGGATATGTACAGACTTCAGGGATCTCAACAAAGCCTGCCCCAAAGACGACTTCCCCCTACCCAATATTGACATGTTGGTCGACCTAACAGCAGGACATGAGATGTTTTCCCTTATGGATGGCTTCTCTGGGTATAACCAGATCCAAATCGCACCTGAGGACCAACACAAAACCGCCTTCACTACTCCTTGGGACACTTTTTGCTACAATTTTATGCCCTTCGGTCTCAAAAATGCGGGGGCGACATATCAGAGAGCCATGACGGTTATCTTCCATGACCTTATCCACATCATCATGGAAGACTATGTTGATGACCTATTGGGGAAATCCAGAACATGAGCAGAACATCCTGCAATCTTGAAGAAGATATTTGAGTGGTTAGAGCATTATAAGTTGCGGCTAAATCCAAAAAAATGTGTCTTTGGGGTCACTTATGGAAAGTTGCTGGGTTTCATAGTCTCTCGCAGGGGTATTGAAGTTGATCCCGCTAAGGTAAAGGCTATCCTAGACATGCCCCCTCCACGCAATCTCAAACAGCTAAGGAGCCTCCAGGGAAAGATGCAGTCTATCCGTCGGTTCATTGCCCAGCTGGCAGACAAGTGTCAACCATTCACTCATCTTCTAAAAAAGGATTCCACCTTCCGATGGAACCCGTAGTGTCAGATGGGATTCGATAAGATTAAGGAATATTTGGCCCATCCACCAATATTGATGCCACCTATTCCCGGCAAGCCCCTCTTGCTCTACATCTCCGCCACTTTAGTCGCACTAGGGGCATTGTTGGCTCAGCATGATGAGTCATCAAAAGAAAGGGCAGTCTACTACATCAGTCGGACACTGGTTGGCTATGAGCTAAACTACTCCCCCATGGAAAAAGCGTGCCTTGCACTAGTCTTCAGTACACAGAAGCTCCATCATTACATGCTTAGTCACCCAGTTAAGTTAATCGCCAAGATCGACCCATTGAAGTACCTGTTATCTAGAACCACTCTGACTGGCCGCATGGCCAAGTGGGTCATGCTCCTCAGTGAATTCGACATAGAATATGTGGATCGCAAGGCTATCAAAGGGCAGATAATTGCAGATCAGTTGGCAGAAGCTCCTCTAGTTGACACTCACCCATTGATCACAGAATTCCCTGATGAGGAAGTCTTTTCAGTTGAGGAAACCCCCATGTGGACACTATATTTTGATGGATCATATACACATAATGGATCGGGGACAGGAATTTTATTAGTTACCCCTCAAGGTGACTATATTCCCAAGTCATTCAGCATAGCGTTCCCATGTACCAACAACATGGCCGAATACGAAGCTCTCCTCACCGGTCTCAAGATTGTCAAGCAGTGGCTCATAACTCAGTTGAAAGTCTTCGGTGATTCCTTGTTAGTCATTAGGCAAGTTAATGATGAGTTTCTGACCAAGGATGATAAGTTGTTACCCTACAAGTGCATGGTGGACGATTTCAAGAAATACTTCACCTCCATACAATTTGAACAGATTCCTAGGGTACGAAACAAAGCAGCAGATGCGATGGCCACTATCGGCTCCCTCCTGGACATGCCCAAGGATCGAACAGAGTGCGAGTTTCTTGTAGAACAACTATTAATCCCAACATATGATATTCCTGAGACTAAAATGGTGTGCGAAATTGTGGGTCCCACCTCCCCATGGTACCAAGACATATATACTTACCTCCGTGACAATACCATACCCCCGGAACTTACACGCAACCAACGTAAATCATTTATCCATCGTTCATCTTGATACGTCATCGTCGGTGATACGCTTTATCGTCGCGGGTATGATGGAATCCTCCTTAGATGTCTAAATGAGACCAAAGCCCATGCTACATTAACGGAGGTACATGGCGGTGTTTGTGGAGCGCACTCAAATGGTATGGCTTTAGCCAAGAGAATCTTGCGAGCAGGGTATTATTGGCCTACACTGGAACATGATGCTTGCGAGTTTGTAAAGAAGTGTCTCCCATGCCAGCAACATGCAGATCTAATCCATGCTCCAGCGCAAGATCTTCAGCCCCTCCTGGCACCATGGCCGTTTTCTCAATGGGGCTTCGACTTGATTGGCAAGATTCACCCACCCTCATCCGACGGCCATACCTTCATAATCACCGCCACCGAGTATTTCACCAAGTGGGTAGAGGCAATCCCCCTCTCACAAATCACTGGCATTCAGATCTCCAAATTCATCCTTTACCACATTCTCTGCAGATATGGTATCCCATCCACCATCATTTCTGACAACGGAAAACCATTCAAAAACCAAGCCATGAAGCACCTATGCGAAACCTTCCACATTCAACACCGTTGGTCAAATATTACCCGGGTAATGTTAGGCAGAGCGACCAACAAAACCCTCATCGTATTCTCAAAAGGTTGTCATAACACTGGGACGAGATTGGCACCTCCATATTCATCCGCCCTCGGATGCATATCCATCCAGCACCCAGAGGTGCCACCCCCTACTCTTTGGTGTTTGGTGCTGAGGCCGTCTTGCCAATCGAGGTTGAACTTCCATCATTGAGAATCTCTCTAAAGAACCTTATCAACGAAGAGGATGCTCGTGTTGCGCGGCTTGCACAGCTAGAATTATTGGATGAACGCAGAATAAAGGCATACGACCATCTGCAAGCATATCAGAATCGCCTCAAGCGTAGTTACAACAAGAAGGTTCGTCCTCGCCAATTCTAGGAGGGTGAGCTTGTCCTTAAGGAGAACCAATGTACTCAGCAAGACCGAGACAAGAAAGGAAAATTTGAAGCCAAATTGGTTTGGGGCCCTATATCGCCAAGCTACTTTAAATATGGCTCGGGGGCATCTGAGGTTGGTGAAGGAGACTATGTGAACCCTATCAATGTCATACATTTGAAAAGGTTCCTCCTCGCTTCTTTCGGTTACCCGCAGTCAAAAATCAAAAAAAAAAAAAAATTAAAAAAAATAAAAAAATCAAAAATAGTCAAGAGAAATAAATTCGTCCTATGGTGAAAACCACTTCTTGGTGGCGCCTCGGACAAGTATGGGTGGTGAAAACCTGGCAACAGGCATCATCCATAGAGGGCTTAATCATTATCTACCTGACATCCTAGTTAGTTTATGCCTTCACCCGCACCATTGCCCTCGCCCATCTCATCCTAGGCTGATTGGTAAATATTGAATTGAGCATTGGACGACCCATCTAGTTTATTCCACACCCCTGAGCTTTTCAGTATCCCACTCTGAGCTTGCGTTACTCATGTTGTTGTCATCAAGTAGCGTCATCCAT